>CM051010.1:6570914-6640914 GCA_027704905.1 Muraenolepis orangiensis | reverse complement strand
GGATGAGGAGCAGGTAGGATGAGGAGCAGGTAGGATGAGGAGCAGGTAGGGTGAGGAGCAGGTAGGATGAAGAGGAGGTAGGATGAGGAGCAGGTAGGATGAGGAGCAGGTATGATGAGGAGCAGGTAGGATGAGGAGCAGGTAGGATGAGGAGCAGGTATGATGAGGAGCAGGTAGGATGAGGAGCAGGTAGGATGAGGGGCAGGTAGGATGAAGAGGAGGTAGGATGAGGAGCAGGTAGGATGAAGAGGAGGTAGGATGAGGAGCAGGTATGGTGAGGAGCAGGTAGGATGAAGAGGAGGTAGGATGAGGAGCAGGTAGGATGAGGAGCAGGTAGGATGAAGAGGAGGTACGATGAGGAGCAGGTAAGGTGAGGAGCAGGTAGGATGAGGAGCAGGTAGGATGAGGAGCAGGTAGGGTGAGGAGCAGGTAGGGTGAGGAGCAGGTAGGATGAGGAGCAGGTAAGGTGAGGAGCAGGTAGGGTGAGGAGCAGGTATGATGAGGAGCAGGTATGGTGAGGAGCAGGTAGGGTGAGGAGCAGGTAGGATGAGGAGCAGGTAGGATGAGGAGCAGGTAGGATGAGGAGCAGGTAAGGTGAGGAGCAGGTAGGATGAGGAGCAGGTAGGATGAAGAGGAGGTAGGATGAGGAGCAGGTAGGATGAGGAGCAGGTAGGATGAGGAGCAGGTATGATGAGGAGCAGGTAGGATGAGGAGCAGGTAGGATGAGGAGCAGGTAGGATGAGGAGCAGGTATGATGAGGAGCAGGTAGGATGAGGAGCAGGTAGGATGAGGAGCAGGTAGGGTGAGGAGCAGGTAGGATGAGGAGCAGGTAGGATGAGGAGCAGGTATGGTGAGGAGCAGGTATGATGAGGAGCAGGTAGGGTGAGGAGCAGGTAGGGTGAGGAGCAGGTAGGATGAAGAGGAGGTAGGATGAGGAGCAGGTAGGATGAGGAGCAGGTATGATGAGGAGCAGGTAGGATGAGGAGCAGGTAGGATGAGGAGCAGGTATGATGAGGAGCAGGTAGGATGAGGAGCAGGTAGGATGAGGGGCAGGTAGGATGAAGAGGAGGTAGGATGAGGAGCAGGTAGGATGAAGAGGAGGTAGGATGAGGAGCAGGTATGGTGAGGAGCAGGTAGGATGAAGAGGAGGTAGGATGAGGAGCAGGTAGGATGAGGAGCAGGTAGGATGAAGAGGAGGTACGATGAGGAGCAGGTAAGGTGAGGAGCAGGTAGGATGAGGAGCAGGTAGGATGAGGAGCAGGTAGGGTGAGGAGCAGGTAGGGTGAGGAGCAGGTAGGATGAGGAGCAGGTAAGGTGAGGAGCAGGTAGGGTGAGGAGCAGGTATGATGAGGAGCAGGTATGGTGAGGAGCAGGTAGGGTGAGGAGCAGGTAGGATGAGGAGCAGGTAGGATGAGGAGCAGGTAGGATGAGGAGCAGGTAAGGTGAGGAGCAGGTAGGATGAGGAGCAGGTAGGATGAAGAGGAGGTAGGATGAGGAGCAGGTAGGATGAGGAGCAGGTAGGATGAGGAGCAGGTATGATGAGGAGCAGGTAGGATGAGGAGCAGGTAGGATGAGGAGCAGGTAGGATGAGGAGCAGGTATGATGAGGAGCAGGTAGGATGAGGAGCAGGTAGGATGAGGAGCAGGTAGGGTGAGGAGCAGGTAGGATGAGGAGCAGGTAGGATGAGGAGCAGGTATGGTGAGGAGCAGGTATGATGAGGAGCAGGTAGGGTGAGGAGCAGGTAGGGTGAGGAGCAGGTAGGATGAGGAGCAGGTAGGATGAGGAGCAGGTAGGGTGAGGAGCAGGTAGGATGAAGAGGAGGTAGGATGAGGAGCAGGTAGGATGAGGAGCAGGTAGGATGAGGAGCAGGTAGGGTGAGGAGCAGGCAGGATGAGGAGCAGGTAGGATGAGGAGCAGGTAGGATGAGGAGCAGGTAGGATGAGGTATGATGAGGAGCAGGTATGATGAGGAGCAGGTAGGATGAGGAGCAGGTATGATGAGGAGCAGGTAGGATGAGGAGCAGGTAGGATGAGGAGCAGGTAGGATGAGGTATGATGAGGAGCAGGTATGATGAGGAGCAGGTAGGATGAGGAGCAGGTATGATGAGGAGCAGGTAGGATGAGGAGCAGGTACGATGAGGAGCAGGTAGGATGAGGAGCAGGTAGGATGAGGAGCAGGTATGATGAGGAGCAGGTAGGATGAGGAGCAGGTAGGATGAGGAGCAGGTAGGATGAGGAGCAGGTAGGATGAGGAGCAGGTATGATGAGGAGCAGGTAGGATGAAGAGGAGGTAGGATGAGGAGCAGGTAGGGTGAGGAGCAGGTAGGATGAGGAGCAGGTAGGATGAGGAGCAGGTAGGATGAGGAGCAGGTATGATGAGGAGCAGGTAGGATGAGGAGCAGGTAGGATGAGGAGCAGGTAGGATGAGGAGCAGGTATGATGAGGAGCAGGTAGGATGAGGAGCAGGTAGGATGAGGAGCAGGTATGGTGAGGAGCAGGTAGGATGAGGTATGATGAGGAGCAGGTAGGATGAGGAGCAGGTAGGATGAGGAGCAGGTATGGTGAGGAGCAGGTAGGATGAGGAGCAGGTAGGATGAGGAGCAGGTATGATGAGGAGCAGATAGGATGAGGAGCAGGTAGGATGAGGAGCAGGTATGATGAGGAGCAGGTAGGATGAGGAGCAGATAGGATGAGGAGCAGGTAGGATGAGGAGCAGGTATGATGAGGAGCAGGTAGGATGAGGAGCAGATAGGATGAGGAGCAGGTAGGATGAGGAGCAGGTAGGATGAGGAGCAGGTATGATGAGGAGCAGGTAGGATGAGGAGCAGGTAGGATGAGGAGCAGGTAGGATGAGGAGCAGGTAGGATGAGGAGCAGGTATGGTGAGGAGCAGGTAGGGTGAGGAGCAGGTAGGATGAGGAGCAGGTAGGATGAGGAGCAGGTAGGGTGAGGAGCAGGTAGGATGAGGAGCAGGTAGGATGAGGAGCAGGTATGGTGAGGAGCAGGTAGGGTGAGGAGCAGGTATGGTGAGGAGCAGGTAGGATGAGGAGCAGGTATGGTGAGGAGCAGGTAGGGTGAGGAGCAGGTAGGATGAGGAGCAGGTAGGATGAGGAGCAGGTATGGTGAGGAGCAGGTAGGATGAGGAGCAGGTAGGATGAGGAGCAGGTAGGATGAGGAGCAGGTATGGTGAGGAGCAGGTATGATGAGGAGCAGGTAGGATGAGGAGCAGGTAGGGTGAGGAGCAGGTATGGTGAGGAGCAGGTAGGGTGAGGAGCAGGTAGGATGAGGAGCAGGTAGGATGAGGAGCAGGTAGGATGAGGTATGATAGGATGAGGAGCAGGTAGGATGAGGAGCAGGTAGGGTGAGGAGCAGGTATGATGAGGAGCAGGTAGGGTGAGGAGCAGGTAGGGTGAGGAGCAGGTATGATGAGGAGCAGGTAGGATGAGGAGCAGGTAGGATGAGGAGCAGGTAGGATGAGGAGCAGGTATGGTGAGGAGCAGGTAGGGTGAGGAGCAGGTAGGATGAGGAGCAGGTAGGGTGAGGAGCAGGTATGGTGAGGAGCAGGTAGGGTGAGGAGCAGGTAGGGTGAGGAGCAGGTATGGTGAGGAGCAGGTAGGATGAGGAGCAGGTAGGATGAGGAGCAGGTATGGTGAGGAGCAGGTAGGGTGAGGAGCAGGTAGGATGAGGAGCAGGTAGGATGAGGAGCAGGTATGGTGAGGAGCAGGTAGGATGAGGAGCAGGTAGGATGAGGAGCAGGTAGGATGAGGAGCAGGTATGGTGAGGAGCAGGTATGATGAGGAGCAGGTAGGATGAGGAGCAGGTAGGGTGAGGAGCAGGTATGGTGAGGAGCAGGTAGGGTGAGGAGCAGGTAGGATGAGGAGCAGGTAGGATGAGGAGCAGGTAGGATGAGGTATGATAGGATGAGGAGCAGGTAGGATGAGGAGCAGGTAGGGTGAGGAGCAGGTATGATGAGGAGCAGGTAGGGTGAGGAGCAGGTAGGGTGAGGAGCAGGTATGATGAGGAGCAGGTAGGATGAGGAGCAGGTAGGATGAGGAGCAGGTATGGTGAGGAGCAGGTAGGGTGAGGAGCAGGTAGGATGAGGAGCAGGTATGGTGAGGAGCAGGTATGGTGAGGAGCAGGTAGGGTGAGGAGCAGGTAGGATGAGGAGCAGGTAGGATGAGGAGCAGGTAGGATGAGGTATGGTAGGGCCACTTGCTTAGCATGCCTCCAGGTTAGGCTGTGGACATGTGGATAAACAACACCCTACACAACACTATCCTGTCCCCAAGACAACATGACAAGATAAGTTCATTAACATCCTGTTCCTATACTCAATCTTGTACTGTTATACTGTACTTATAAGTACTGTTATACTGTACTTATAAGTACTGTTATACTGTTAATCTGGTGATAGTCCACTCTAGTGGTTAAGGCAAGATGTCTAACCCCTTCTTGTTAATGGCATCTCACATGTTTTACTGTAAGTCGCTTTGAATAACAGCATCTTCTAAACTTGGAAACTACTTTGGAAATGTATTATTACTTTGGAAATGTACTTCTACGAGGCCTCAGGGTAATGAAAGTGACATTTTAAGTGGACGACTTACATAATTAAAGGTGGCACAGTTCTTGAACATCAGAAGGACGTCGTCCACGAAGTGCTGGGGGCTGAAGAAGTGCAGCGAGTTGCTCTCGTCCAGCTTCCTCCGGATCACAGACAGGTCCATGGGTCTCTTGATCATCTGGTAGTAGTTCCGGGCCTGGAAGAGGACACCACTGATCAAAGAACAATGGGGAAAGCTACTGTATGTTGCCTTGGCTGTTTATCTGCATTGCTTTGTGTTGTCAGTGCATTTGAAGAGATAATGGTAATGGAATTCTAATTTCAATCCTCCCAGTCCTGGTGGTTAATGTGCCCTACAGCAGCAGTAAACATAAAGAGTATAACCACTAGGACTTACATTAGAACTGCATTGATGGTTCTTCTCACATACATACATAACAACTCATCTCACATCCTTCATTTAACAAGCAAAGTCATCTGCCTTTGCCTAAGTGAATAAGCCACGCCCACCTTCTAGGTACAGGATATTAAAGTATGCAGAGATGGAACGATAAGCCAATCACTGATGAATGATGTATGACGTGTTTTTGACTGACCAATGGGCTGACGGCCTCGTGGAACGGAGCACTGAGGAGGTGACAGAGCAGCAGAAGAGTCAGCTTCTCACACCTCTGCAGAGAGCACACACACACACACACGCACACACACACACACACACACACACACATACACACAAATAAATAAATTAAGTAGATTAGTAGCTATTCTTCAAAGCTTCTATGACCTTCCTCCCAAAGATGCAATCCTTCCAGCAGCAGCATAGAGCAGCTGGGTGTACACCATGTGTCTTATGGAGATAGAACTACTAAAACACCACTTACATTAGTTTACTTTTGTTACTTTGCAACTCACTTGTTACTTTAACTAACTTCTGTGGGCTGGCATGGGAATACTTCTTAGACAGTATGCATGCAGTATGCACAGTTCCCTTGTGTATTGATACCTCCTCTTTACCTGAGCAGATAGCAGCCTGTAGGAGCTTACCGTCCGGTCTCTGGTGGACAGGCTGTAGGGAGCTCTCCTCTCCCCACCAGAGGGAACCCTCTCACAGGCGTAGACCTCTGCTGGGTCCTGGCTGCTCCGGCACAGAGAACAGAGCCAGTCCCCGCTGTGGGCCACAGATAGGACTCTGGTTAGTAGCTGTATTACTGTCAATGACTTACTGTCTATCTTATCGGAGCCACAATGACAATTTTCATATTCATGATCGTATGTAGTTCATAAGAACTGATATGCAATATACCATCTCTTATGATGATCTTATTGAACAGGGGCTAGGAACCACTCATACTAGCAAAGTGCCATAAGGAAGGTTATTGGGTAATTGGGTGTCAAATATTGTGATATTTAATCAGTAGGGCCCATCTTTTATTTGAGTACTTTAGTTTAAAGAATGAAGCAGGAGAGACTGACGCAGGGAAGGTGATGAGAGGCGGGACGTGGCAGCTCAGGTGGAAGACTTTAGGACAGCGGTCGCAACAGAGCAGCTCGCCTCCAATCAGACACACCGCACAGAAGTCATCGCTCTCCAGCTGTCCTTCAGATGGTTGCCTGGATACCACAGCTTCCTGTTGCCAAGATACTACAGCTTCCTTTTGGATGGATGCTACAGCTTCCTGTTGAATGGATATGACAGCATCATGTTTGATGGATGCTACAGCTTCCTGTTGGATGGATGCTACAGCTTCCTGTTGGATGGATGCTACAGCTTTCTGTTGGATGGATGCTACAGCTTCCTGTTGGATGTATGCTACAGCTTCCTGTTGGATGGATGCTACAGTTTCCTGTTGGATGGATGCTACAGCTTCCTGTTGGATGGATGCTACAGCTTCCTGTTGGATGGATACTATAGCTTCCTGTTGGATGGATACTACAGCTTCCTGTTGGATGGATGCTACAGCTTCCTGTTGGATGGATGCTATAGCTTCCTGTTGGATCAATGAGCCATGGAGGTCCCCTTGATCTCCAGCCTCCTCCACCTCACGTCTGGACACCACCTCCACTTCAGGGAGGACATCATCCTCCAGTACCAGGAGCACGTCCTGATCCTGATCCCCTTCCGGGGTGGGCGACTCCCAATCCGGATCTACCTGGATCACCATGTCCTGGTCCGGATCTAGATCCAGCGGTTCCAGCTCCATAGGAGCCCTTGTGAGATGAACCCAGCCGCTTTGGAAGTGAAGGTCCGGTGTGGGGGGGTGAGTTTCTCTGTGGAAGCTGGACTCCTCACAGTCCACGGGTTCAGAGGTCCAGGGTGTGGGGGGGATGGTGTCAGAGGGGTCGGGTTCTGGAGGGGACACTTTGTCGGAGGGATCTGGATTGAAACCATTCTGTACAAAGAGACATTGTGTACGCCTTAATAAAACGACTCCAAAATAATGAATTTGACTTAACAACAATGCGTTTAAAAACGTTTAATCCAACCGGTCCAATTTGTAGTTATCTGTATACTAGTACTTCTATTTTATAATGTAGCAGGTTGCTTTTATCCAAAGTGATGTACAGTAAATCCAGATAAATATCATTAAGGCAGCATGAAATAGACCCAGAACTACAGAACACCGTATAGCCACTACACTATCCTGTCCATTTAAGGTCCTATCATGTCATACCTGATGAGAAGAATGGACCAATGAAGACTCTGGATGTTGTTGGCATGGAGACCGTGTCACAGAGGGTTTGATCTGACGAGGGACCGCTGGGACTTTGAGGCGTTCCAGGCACACTATGGCGATGCAGGAATTACCCAGAATCCTCTGGGCCTCGGGGTGAATCCTGTATAAGATTCAGAGAGCACTTGTCGTCATGTTGTTATGACAACAAATAAATGGATGCTTTTTAATTGCTTTTTATTTTACTGAAAATGTTTTATCTCCTCAGGTGACTGGGAGCTCACACATTTGGGTCTTTTTCTTCAATTTAACACTGAAACTCCACTGAGTTAACCACCAATCACTATACTATTAGCCTCCTGTTAATACAACATTTAGAACAGTTAAGGAAGGAATGTGTTGGTCATTGATCACACACACACATGAACCCACACACACACACACATTCGCACACACATGCGCGTACACACACACACACACACACACACACACACACACACACACACACACACACACACACACACACACACATGCTGTCCATTCTAACATAACTATGAAGTCCAGTATTGTTCTCCATGTTTCACTCTACCTCATTCTCTTGATTGATGAGGTGGTGCTTCCATCAGGATCAGCAGGTTGTCTCCTCATCATTTCAGAGGTCAGAGCGTCCATCGTCCTGCGTCCACTGCAGGAGCTGACTGGTCCCATCATCACCTCTGAGGCTCTTGTAGAGTCGGACCTGTTCAGTTACATTACTTCACCTTCCCATCACATAGTATGCTTCTAGTACTAGGATGGCTTAAATGAAGAGAAACTAATTTCACTGTGTGTGAACATGTAAGTGACCAATAAAGAGGATTCAAACCTCCAGATTTAGATTTATTTTAATTGAGTATGGGGCTGGATATATAGCCAAATAAATAACAACTATTATCGCCACGCTGAGAAAATATATTATTTATAGCATTACCCTTTATGCTCTTCTCTCTTCAACATCAGTAGATCCAGGAGCGACATGTGATCCCTCCCATCCCTCTCTGAACGCCTCTCTGTCTCTCTGACGCCTCCCATCCCTCCCATCCCCCCCATCCCCCCCATCCCTCTCCCCCTGCTCCACTCAGGGCGCCTCTCTGTTGCCAGGATTCTGCCGTCTCAGGTGAAGCGGCCACTGGTGGGAGCCTGTCTGCCACCCAGAGCAACCGCTAGGCCCACAGGGCAAGTTACCATGGTGCTGTTGGGGGCGATTGAACCATCTCTCTGAGGAGAAAGGCCCTAGGAGAAGACTGGAGAAACACTCTATAGAGTCTTAAAGTGTTGACAGCAGAACAAATCAAACCCGATATCAACCCAGCAGGCTGAGATGATAGGATGGTATAGAACATGGTGTTCTGTAGAACATGGTGTTCTGTAGAACATGGGGTGTTTTGGGCCTTTGATTTCATTGTATTGTTAATTCCTTGTTACTAGAACACACTGCCTTGTACTGTCTGACTACCATGGGAACTAGCCTTTTGGCTATAACTGGGTTTACATGCTTCATTTATGTAAATTGTCCATCTTGATCAAATAAACAATAGAGATAGAATATTAGACATCATACATCTATCTTAAATCATGGCAGAGGACCGGCTGAGGAGTACAGTGTTATATCTAAGTGTATATATAGTATATATAAGTGTGATATCACAATGGCTGCTTTGAAACCAACCAACCAACCTATGATTTGTGAAGTGAAGGCCGATCTTCTAATGAACCCAGAACCACGAGGGAAACCCTCTCAAATCCCAAGGCTTTAATTATCTTGTTATTGTTGCGCTTATATATAATAATATATACATATAAAATCATGCCTGTTTTTGAATGGCTAATGATGTTATGATTAATTGACATAACGTTACAGTAAGGATATAGTTGTATCAATTCATAAAAACATCACACATAAATGAATGGAAGTTTGGCTTTCATTCAGAGTGTATGTGAGACATTATAATACAATGATACTAATATAATATGTTGTATACGATACGTATGTAAACAACTTAATATAAATATGAAGAAGAAAAATATAAATAAGTGTGAAATGTGTTTTCACATTCACCATTGATACGCTAGGTGTCGCTGTAGTTTTTTCTAGTCGTAAATATCAAGCCGCAAATCTCGCTCAAAATCGAGAGATTTCGTAATCCCGTTCCTCTTTCAACTAGCCTCTAAGATGGTAGGTGCTAACGTGAATCCCTGCGCTTTTACTTCGAGTCAAATCTACCTCCATCCTTGTTCATCTACTGCGAAAATTACATTTTGATATCATGTATTAGGATAGTGAAGTCAATGCTGTGGGCGCTTGAGTTGTATCGACCGACTTTGTGTAAACATAGTACACACTTAACCACGGTCTGCTATCGCCAGTATTAGCGCTGGGATGTTAACCAAAGCCCTCATGGTTCAGCCTCATGGTTTGGTTCTCTGGTTTATGTTCTACTGGGTGTTCGGTGTACTAATGGTCTTGTGTTGTGTGGCAGTCTAACGTAGAAATAGCCTCGACTATCGCCATGCTAAGCGTTCGGTAGCGACTTCAAAGCTATTGGAGATCGCTCGTTACCTCCATTGAGTGGTCTTCATAGCATTAGGGTCCCTTAACCAGCTTTAAGGTCCTTAAACATGGGTTAGGGTCCTGACGTGTTGACCTGGTTCTAATGGTCAACTTACCAGTGGGTCCTGTCTAGCCTGTTGGTTTGACCGTAGCCCTGATGTCCCTACCATGACACGTATGGTCTGGTAGTTTAAAGTGTTGCCCTTGTCTTTGAGTGTTAAAGTGTGGTGTTCCCTTGTCTTTATGAGTGTTAAAGTGTTCCCTTGTCCTGGTTGCGTTATTGCTGACCCATGATGTTCCTCCACAGCCTACCAAGAAAACGAAGACCAGGAAGCTTCGTGGTCATGTCAGCCACGGCCATGGTCGAATCGGTGAGTGTTCCTGTGCTCTGTGATGGCCCTTCAGGTTGGACGTGCTCTGTGATGGCCCTTCAGGTTGGACGTGCTCTGTGATGGCCCTTCAGGTTGGACGTGCTCTGTGATGGCCCTTCAGGTTGGACGTGCTGACTCGCTGTTAACATGACTGTCGTTCGCAGGTAAACACAGGAAGCATCCTGGAGGTCGCGGTAATGCCGGTGGTATGCATCATCACAGAATCAACTTTGACAAATAGTAAGTAGCCTTCAGAATAACACTACGTACTGTGTCAATGAGGACTGGTGTTCACTGGTAGAAGCTCTGTACAGTGAACTATTGCTATAACCTTTAACTATGGTGCTTAAATGTAAACTATTTGATGCATGATATGATGGGCTCTGATTGTTGTTGGCTCTGATTGTTTTGAAGTAGAGCATCAAGTCATTTTGGCCCTTCTGTGTATGTATACATTGAGGCTAGAGTCTCGCCTCGATACACGGGTTGTCTTGGTGTGCTAGAGTTCTCATAGAGGAACGACTGGTCCTACTCTCCGACTGGCTGTCTGGTTGGCCAGTCACCCACATGGGCAGTTACAGTTAACCATGTATTGAGGCTGCAATGAGCCACTGTACGATGTAGGTTGGATCCATTTCTTTAGTAAATATACATTTTGATCAACTTCTCAATCTGTCTCTTGCATCACATTAATCCTATTGTGCCGTGTGTGTGTGTGTGTGCAGCCATCCTGGGTACTTTGGTAAGGTGGGCATGAGGCATTACCATCTCAAGAGAAACACCACCCACTGCCCCACCATCAACCTGGACAAGCTGTGGACTCTGGTGAGCGAGCAGACCCGGCTCAATTACAGCAAGAAGCCAGAGGGACCAGCCCCCATCATCGACGCCGTGCGCGCTGTAAGTATACTGCCTGGTCTGTAGGACGTCTTGCCATGCTAGGAAAAGGTTAATTATCACTGTCTTGATGTCACATGTGGGGGTGTCCATCCAGCTGTATGATGGATAGAAGCTACCAGTTGATGCAGTCTTAAGGGAAACCGATCTAGCAATCATAGGTCTGCTGGACCCTCCCACTATGTGATGTCACTTTCAATGACTATTTTAAAGCTGCTTGCAATGGCTAAACACAAAAGTAAAATAGAGGCCCTTTAATGTTTAAAAACCAGTGCTTTACCTTGCAGCAGATTCTACTGATGTGGGGTTGCTTCTTTGTTCACCTGGTTTGCAGATTTGTACTACACCTAATTGTTTACCAGCACCTATGGAGATACTTGTTAAAAAGGAATTGTGGAAAGTAGTTCATTATAATTTTCCATCCTGTGTGTGTGTGTGTGTGTATTAACTTGGGGGTAAATTGATGCTCTTGTAGTTTCCAAGTGTGACACTGAACAAGCAAACAAAAATTATTTTTTTTGCTACAGTTGCATTTTATTTGAGTTTACTGTAGTGAGACCATGGTGGATTATTACAAGGAAAGATTATCTTAAATAAAAACCTTAACATTTCCCCTCAACCAAAATGACGAACGTCCCATGAAGGGTTTGATAGTCTTCTCAATGAGATAAGCATGTGTATGTTGACGTCCTTCTGCTTGTCTTCAGGGCTTCTACAAGGTGCTGGGCAAAGGCAAGCTGCCCAAGCAGCCAGTCATCGTGAAGGCAAAGTTCTTCAGCCGTTTGGCGGAAGAGAAGATCAAGGCCGTGGGAGGAGCCTGCGTGTTGACCGCATAGAGGACCTTTTTTATGGCTAAATAAACGTGTAAAGGGGACCTGGTTTCAGAGTCTGTGTGGTTTGTCTCAAAGTGGATCTCGCCGTCTTACATGAAACATTTGTGGTGTCTTGTCAAAGGACAAGATCTGTCTAATGTGTGCTTAAAAGAAAATAGGTGATTGAGGTGAAATGTTCTAGGTTAAATCGGTCGGTCACGTACCTGTACACACAGTGACGTTAGTTTCTCTGCACTTGGCCCATCTTTGTATAAGGAGCCGTGTAGGGTCTGGTGCCATGCTCAAGGGCACCTCAGCAGTGCCTGGGAGGTGAACTAGCACCTTTGTCCAAGTACCAGTTCTCACTCTGTACTTGGTTTGTTTCGGGGACTTGAACCGGCGACCCTCTGGTTCCCAAGCCAAGTCTCAACTGACTGAGCGACTAGTGTATGTGTCCCTGATACACATGGTCCATCGACTGTAAATATTGCATTCAACCAAAACATAATGCGTGTTCGCGCTGACTGAACCAAGGACATCTCGGAATGCCTTTTATTTTCATAACAATTGTATAGCAATCCCAAAGACTAAAACCTATTCAAATATACAGTACCAGTCAAAAGTTGGACACCTAATTCAATGGTTTATGTACTAAAATGTTCTACATGGTAGATTCATACTGAAGACATCAAAACTATGAAAAAACACATTGAATGGTGTAAACAATTTTAGATTATTTAAATGAGCCCCCTTTTGCTTTGACAGCTTTGCACATTCTTGGCCTTGTTTCAATCAGCTTCATGAAGTCGTCTTCTGGAATGGTTTTCCAACCGTCCTGAAGGAGGTGCTGAGCTCTTGTTGGCTGCTTTTCCTTCACTCTGTGGTCCAACTCATCCCAAAGCATCTCAATTGGGTTAAGTTCAGGTGATTGTGAAGGCCAGGTCCTCTGACTCTGCACTTCATCACTTTCCTTCTTGGTCAAATAGCCCAAACAGCCTGGAGGTGTTTAGGGTTATTGTCTTGCTGAAAAACATGATGTTCCCAGTACGGCAAACCGGATGGGATGGCGCTGCAGTATGCTGTGGTAGCCATGCTGGTTAAGTGGGCCTTGAATTTTGAATAAATCAGCAGCAGCACACCCCCACATGCAGAAGCCACCCACTCACCTCTGCGTCTCACAAAGAGCGGTTGGAACCAATCGCAGATTTGGACTCATCAGATGAAAGTATAGATCTCTGATCTAATGTCCATTCCTTGTTTCTTGGCCCAAACAATTCTCTTGTTCATCCTCGGTAGTGGTGTCTGCAGCAATTGGACCATGAAGGCCTGACTCATGCCGTCTCTAACCAGTGGATGTTGATTTTTCTGCTACTTAAACTCGATGTATGTGGGCTCTAATCTGAGGGGCTGTTAATTAGTGATTTCTGAGACTGGTAACTAAACTTGTCCTCTGCTGCAGGGGTAACTCTTGGTCTTTCTTTCCTGGAGGCAGTTCTCATTGAGCCAGTTTCATCGTAGTGTTTGGTTTTTGCGACTGCACTTGAAGATACATTCAGTTCTTCAGGATAGACTGACCATGTCTTAAAGTAATGATGGGCTGTCGTTTCTCTTCACTGAGTTGAGTGGTTCTTGCCATAATATGGATTACAACAGTAGTCAAACGGGGCTATCCACTGTGTACTAACCTCTGGGCTATCCACTGTGTACTAACCTCAGGGCTATCCACTGTGTACTATCCTCAGGGCTATCCACTGTGTACTAACCTCTGGGCTATCCACTGTACTAACCTCTGGGCTATCCACTGTGTACTAACCTCTGGGCTATCCACTGTGTACTAACCTCTGGGCTATCCACTGTGTACTAACCTCTGGGCTATCCACTGTGTACTAACCTCTGGGCTATCCACTGTGTACTAACCTCTGCACAACACAACTGATGGTCTCAAACACATTACGAAGAAGGCAGTAATTCCACTAATTGACTTGCCAAGCCTGACCTGTTAATTCAAACCATCCCAGGAGACGACCTCATGAAGCTGTGAGAGAATGACAAGAATGTGCAAAGCTGTCAAAGCAAAAGGGGCTACTTTAAAGAATCTAAAATCTAAAACATTCTGGTTTGTATAACACTTTTTTGTCGACTACATCATTCCACATGTGTTCTTTCAAAGTGTTGATGTCTTCAGTATTAATCTACAATGTATAAAATAATTAAAATTAATAAAAATTAATTGAAGGTGTGTCCAAACTTATGACTGGTACTGTATATTATCGTTTTGTGTTATATACACACACAAACACGCACACACACACAGTCAGAAACGGAGGCGGGGTTTTAGTTCCCGGATGTCCGGTAAATCCAAATATCAACTCCTCAACTTTGTGGTGTGCTCTAAAACTCAACGTTCTCTTCATCCTCTCCTGGTCTCAGGGGTCTTCTGTTCTGGTTCATCTTAGAACCCGTCAGTCTGCTGGGGGCCCGGGGAAGATCATGGGACGTTGTAGTGGTCATGTTTACGGACGGTAGCTGTCAGCCCTCTGAAGTGTTCTAGTTCCCAGGCTCGGTTCATGGAGAACCACCAGGCTCTGTTCATGGAGAACCACCAGGCTCTGTTCATGGAGAACCAGGCTGGGTTCGAGTCCTCTCTGCGCCGTTCGGCCCGTCTTGGTCTGGAGGTTCTGGAGAGGGCCTCCAGACGGAGGGTCGACTGGACCGACTCTCCTCCGGCTTTAGGAGCTCATGGAGATGGAGGAGGTCCCATTGAGGTGCGTCGTCTTAACCGCCAGGCTGAATGGCACCTCATCATTTTCGTGATTCGAATAGTTGTCCTGAATGTTCTATATTATTGTTCGTGTCATGGTTCTGTTTGCAGAGAACACGTGTTCCTACAGACGTCGACGAAGCCTTTGCAACCATCGGAGTGTTGATGGCTCAGACGACTCATCAATGCATGGTGAGATCGATACTCCGATCCGACCCATCAATGCATGGTGAGATCGATACTCCGATCCGACCCATCAATGCATGGTGAGATCGATACTCCGATCAGCTCCAGGTCATGGTTGGAAGTTCTTCATCCCTGGGCCCACATCGGGTCACCTATAGTTGAATCACTTTAATACCACCATACACAAACAATCTAAATGTATTTGTGTATATGGTTGTAGTGCGTAGGTACGACACATGCGAAGTCTTTAGTCTAATTCCATCTCTATTGTCAACTGTGTCTCATAGCATGGTGATTGACGGCTAGCTTTTGATGTTTGTTTTTGAATCAAAACTAAACACCAGCCTTGATATTGGTATCAAAAGTTGTGATGGATACCAATATCAAGGCTGACCTCCGTTGGCTAGGGCCTTTAACTATTATTTCTGTTGGTTATTAGTTAGTGAATTTAAATGTTTTACAAGAGTGTCAGGTTGATATCCATTTAAATAATTATCCCTCTAGTGACATCACAAGATGGTGCCACTGTCCACTTGGACATATGATGGACAGATCAACAGATCCCGCCCACCAATTGACCACCGATGCTATATAGTAATTGGGTGGTCACTCTAAAAATGCAGTGGGTGAATTTGTGTGTTCTAGAATGTCCATGGGCCGGACTGCTGCTCTGAGCTGAGTGGAGCAGAGAGAACCCATGTGTCCAGGTACCACACACACCAGGCTGCTGGCAGAACAACACCAGAACCACTGGCCTGGAAACAAGTAAGGCCTCCATTCTCCGTCCTCTATAGACCACAGACTAATGTGAGCACAGATAACCCAATGAAACACTGCATTTCAGTGCGTTCGTGGCTTCCTGTCATATTAAAGGGGAAGTAAACATCAATTACATTCTGTATGGGGGACATTTTGTTGTCAGATGCTGTGTGTGTGTGAGACCATGTCTCAAGTAAATGCACCTTTTTAGATTTAAATATCCAAGTGTGATGGTTCTCCTTTTAATATAGTTGCTTCATTGTATTTGACCACTAGGTTGTGCTGTTGATTATTGTGCCCGTAGAATGTAGGAGCTCATAATGCTGGAACCCACCAGCCGATCTGTTGGTACGATCTACTGAGGAGACTCTGACTGTGTAGTCACAAACGGGTCGATGCATTCAAGAGCAAATGACGGGTTCAGAAGCAAAAAGTTAAACCCAACAATGTAGAATATCTACAGAGCCTCCATTTGAAATAATAAATGGTTTGTTTTCCTTTCAGAGCTGTTCGTTAGCAGCTGAAGACTTCCACATCGAGGTGTCCCCTGGCTCCTACAGCATCACGGCTGGCCTGCCCCACGCCCACCGGCAGACTCAGAGGGTCAGCCTCCACGCCGGAGATAGTATCACACTCACCTTTGACCTCTCGCCCCTCTCCTGACCCGTCCGTTCACTTTTGAACGTCACAGAACACAATAAAACTATGCCATCTATTCCATTTGCAGGATGATTTCACCCCCTGCCCCCTCACAGGGAGCTATATTATATCACTCGCCATTCAAACATCTTCCCATTGTTTTCTCCTCAGGGCTTATTGAATTGTGCCAACAATATTTATTCACTTGTGCCATCAGTTTTACAATAAAGAGTGTTTTTATTTGTACTGTGAGTCGCATGTTTTACATTTAAATTACATTCAGACACTTGTTTTCACGTGAGGCTGAGAACAATTAAAGCAGGACTACAAAAAATGAGCAGCGGGACCAAGAAAATAATAATTAATGTTTTATTTTCAGAACTTGGTGCAGTAGTTCCATCTCAAGAGTCAAATGTCATACAGAAGCGTGGTGGTATGGGTCATCTGGATCAGTTGGTCCTGGTGTGAACAGCTGTAGGTGCTTTCATTCGAGACTCCGCAGGTGGTCTGGGTTTGAAGACTTCTCTGATGTCTGCTCTCCTGACAGACCCAGGAAGTGTTTTAAACACTGAGATGTGATTGGGTGAGAGGTTGACCTGAAGCAGGGGGAAGCTGAACCGGGCAGGTTGTAGTGCTCTTCTTGGTGCTGTCGTCTCTGGATTATGGAAATAAACAAACATACTCAGCAGTACTCCAATCAAACATGTAAGAACAAGTAGCTGCAGCACTCAATGCTATTTGTATATTTGGCTTTTCAATCAATAAGGCCCTGTTTAACCACCAGGTGTCACTTTGATTACTCATTCATCATACATCTACCCCCCCCCTCCCCCCCTTAATGACCATCAGTGGTCCACTGGCAGGTGCAAGGTCATTGGTGTTGATCTTTCCATCATAACCCCGAGTGGAAACTCACTTGTGATGTCATAAAGCGACAAACCTTGCAATGGCTCTTTAAAGTGGAGGACATAGGTGTGCAAGAGGTGGATGTAACCTCCTCACCTGGCTTCCTATGCTGAGGTTCAGGAGTGCTCCTCCTCCAGTACCTCCATGGAGGTCTGGGCTGGTCTTCCTTGGGCCTGACCCGCAGAGGTGACACCACGATGGTCACCCCATCAGCCATGGCGAGGGAGGACTTGCTCCTCGCCGTCTCTGTAGCCAAAAAGTTCTCCAAGAGGAGACTCGCCTGGTCCTCCAGCTCTACCCTCTGGTGTTCATCCCTGCTCCCCAGGTCACAGACACACGCTGTCGGCCAGTGGCATGGGACGGGCTGGCAGTAACAGGAGGCAGGCGCCAAATGGCAGCCGCTTGAGTGACTCCAGGGAGGAGTTGGGGTGCAGGGCCAGCTGTGAGACGATGCTGTGACTCCCTGCTGGAGCTCCAGGACTAGCCTGCTGTAGTTTGAGGGTGGGATGGGGACCACCAGGGACCTTGGAACCAGAGCCACACAGCCACTCCACATCCTCACCCAGAGGCTTGTACCACCACCATCTAGGAGTGGGACCCATGAACACATAAGCCATTCATGTAAGAGGAAGCAGGGTAGTCTAGTGGTTAGGGGCTCTGAGTCCCAGCTGTAGAGTTCTGGGTTTGAGGTGCTCAGTCTACCATTAAAACATCTGCTAAATAACTAAATGGCCATGTCAACAAAAAGGTGAACTCAAAACTGTATGTTAATAATTTACAGTTCTAATTATCTTAAACAATATACAGTTGCAAGAAAAAGTATGTGAACCCTTTAGAATTACCTGGATTTCTGCATAAATTGCTCATTAAATGTGTTCTGACCTTCATCTAAGTCACAACAATAGACAAACACAGTCTGCTTAAACTAATACCACACAAACAAGTATATGTTTTCATGTTTTTATTGAACACACCATGTAAACATTCACAGTGCAGGGTGGGAAAGGTATGTGAACCCCTATGCTAGCTAATTGGAGTCAGGAGTCAACCAACCAAACAAAATTGGAGTCCAATCAATGAGACAAGATTGGAGGTGTTGGTTAAAGCTGCCCTGCCCTATAAAAAACACACACCAGTTTTGAGTTTGCTATTTTCAAGAAGCATTGCCTGATGTGAACCATGCCTCGCACAAAAGAGCTCTCAGAAGACCTAAGATTAAGAATTGTTGACATGCATAAAGCTGGAAAGGGTTACAAAAGTATCTCTAAAAGCCTTGATGTTCATCGGTCCACGGTAAGACAAATTGTCTATAAATGGAGAAAGTTCAGCACTGCTACTACTCTCCCTAGGAGTGGCCGTCCTGTAAAGATGACTGCAGGAGCACAGCGCAGAATGCTCAATGAGATGAAGAAGAATCCTAGAGTGTCAGCTAAAGACTTCCAAAAATCTCTGGCACATGCTAACATCTCTGTTGACAAATCTACAATACGTAAAACACTGAACAAGAATGGAGTTCATGGGAGGACACCACGGAGGAAGCCACTGCTGTCCAAAACCAAACCAAAACATTGCTGCACGTTTGAAGTTTGCAAAAGAGCACCTGGATGTTCCACAGCACTACTGGCTAAATATTCTGTGGACAGATTAAACCAAAGTTGAGTTGTTTGGAAGGAACACACAACACTATGTGTGGAGAGAAAAAGGCACAGCACACCAACATCCAAACCTCATCCCCACTGTGAAGTATGGTGGAGGGGCATCGTGGTTTGGGGCTGCTTTGCTGCCTCAGGGTAAGGCCATCTGTCCATCAATTGACGCTCAACAGAAGATGGGTGATGCAACAGGACAATGACCCAAAGCACAGAAGTAAATCAACAACAGCATGGCTTCAACAGAAGAAAATAGGCCTTCTGGAGTGGCCCAGTCACTGACCTCAACCCGATTTAGATGCAATGGCATGACCTCAAGAGAGCGATTCACACCAGACATCCCAAGAATATTGCTGAACTGAAACAGTTTTGTAAAGAGGAATGGTCCAAAATTCCTCCTGACCGTTTGGTCTGATCTGCAACTACAGGAAACGTTTGGTTGAGGTTATTGCTGCCAAAGGAGGGTCAACCAGTTCTTAAATCCAAGGGTTCACATACTGGTCCCACCCTGCACTGTGAATGTTTACATGGTGTGTTCAATAAAAACATGAAAACATAGAATTGTTTGTGTGGTATTAGTTTAAGCAGACTGTGTTTGTCTATTGTTGTGACTTAGATGAAGGTCAGAACACATTTAATGAGCAATTTATGCAGAAATCCAGGTAATTCTAAAGGGTTCACATACCCTGTTCACAAACAGGGTGTTATAGTGAGGCTAGACTCATCTGTTTATTTGGGACTTTATATATATTCATACTGTATATGCCGCCCGCGCGCACTTTCATCCAAAGCGTCATTCAAACCCCCAACCCTCCTCCCACTCACCACTCAGAGAGTCCTGGGGCTCCATCGGACCCGTCACCACCCCGGGCCCGTACCTCCTCACGCCCGGTTCCCACGGCGACAGGACGGTATCCCCGGGTACTAGCCGGGGTGCATGGGTCCCCGTGTGGGGGATCATGTCTAAGGAGCAGACCAGCTGCTGCATGGTGGCTGTGGAAGAGCCTTCTAGATGGTCCCACTCCACCAACCAAAGGCCACTTCGACACTGGGTTTGGTGCAAAGGGAACCGTCCGGTGGTAATTAAAGGGCCAGGAGGGGTCAGAGGTCATTTCACTGGTATGCTTTATACTGAGGATGAGCAAATACAGCAACTTGAATTTGAATTAGCATGAGGTGTCGGTATAGTATTGTGTACTGAGTTGGATCCCCAATATCTACAACTGGCAAACTAGAGCAGGAAGCCTAACTCCTAACCTGCTCATTGATGACATGTATCTGAAATTTGAATTCACAGTTCCAAGTCACTTCGGATGGTAAATGATGATAAATGATGCAGTAAATTGTTATGACACACAGGATTGAGTACAACTTCTGGTTCACCTGTTCCACCTACTTCTTGAACCACGGTACCCGAGTAGTAAAGGCCGTCCTCCTGTCTCCGGGCCAATGCTCGACAGTCAGGGAAGAACCCTGGACCCGGGTCACATGGCGCACAGGAGGATGTGACCAGGGGATTACCCAGACTGCACCTGGGCAACCACACTCCTCTTCATTAGAAGCTGTTTTCAATTTGGTTTCTCTAACGTTTTCTAACAATGCAGTTTCTTACCAAACAAAGTGTGTCCACCTAGCTAGCATACTCCCAAAATGTTCTCTCAGCTGTAACCCTTTAAAGAGAATTTCCACCTAAATTATACATATTTATTTGTTAAATATATATTTTTTTATTACATTTACCACCAGGTGTGAGAGTGATTATAGTCATTATAAATGGATCCACTCCCCAGCGAACGTATGGACTGTACCAAGGAGCTCCAGTCTGTAGTAGCTCATCACCCTCCCATCTTAAATGAGAGGCCCTTTAACCATGTATACGCCCTGCTGTAACCAACCTGTACGATGGACGAGACACGTGTCGGTTTGGAATGTGGACGGACGGACCGAGGACAGACGGAGCAGGACACGAGGTGGACACTGACTGGTAGCTCTCAGTCTGGTGGAATGGAATCACCTGTCATCGGCCAGGACAAACGTAGGTGTTTATGGCTTATGATGGTGACTTGACATAATAACACTCTGTTTCTCAAACTAACACTTAACCATCATCTAAGTCTAAATAAAAACATACCTTCCCTATTGGCGTCCCATTGAACCCGACTGGAATCAGATAACAACTCCCTCTAGTGGTCAGAGCCAGACATCGCAGGAAATCTTGCACTTCGGTGTTGAGCGACGCACTGGAATGATCCAACAGGTAGAAGACGTTGACCGTCCGTGGGCCTGCGACCGCGGGCAGGACGCGGAGGAGGGCGTCCGTGTGGCACGGGAGGCCGGTGGTAACCAGGTGGACGGCGTGGCAATCGGGGTCCCTCAGCGCGGTGCTCAGCGCTGAGAGGAGCTCTCTTCCAGGGCCGCAGGTGAGAGAGTGGATCCAGGACAGAGCCTCGTACACAGTGTGGGGCACGCAGGGGCGCATGTTCTGGGACCAGCGGTTCAGCTGAAAACAGTGTCATCACAAAAGGTTACGCTATATTATATATCTATGGTACTATGTGTTGCTGTGGTATACGACTCCTGACCCAAAGGGTCTGGGTTCGAACCCCAATGCCCAGTCCTTCTTTGAGCAACATGCCAAATCACCTACAGGTGATTGTGGCATAAAAGTCACTTGGAGTCACCAGGGATAAAAATTCCCTGGTGTGGACCCACAGCAGGAAGGTCATGCTGAAGAAGGCCCACCAGCCTCTATGCTCTGCGGTGCCTCAGGAGAAGAGGAATAGGCCAGGAGTGGCTGGTGAACTTCTACCGTGGCCCGTAGAGAGCGTCTTGACGAGTGGCGTCACCGTGTGGTACGACAACACCACTGAACGGGACAAGAAAGACATCCAGAGGGTCGTGAGGACGGCAGAGAAGATTGTGCATGTCTATGCATCGAGGAGATCTTTAGGACCAGATGTCGGAAGAAGGCCATGTCCATCACTAAGGACCACAACCACCCTGGGCTCCATCTCTTCTCCCCATCTCCATCACTAAGGACCACAACCACCCTGGGCTCCATCTCTTCTCCTCCTACCGTCTGGTCGCCGGTTCCTCAGCATCCGTACAGCAAGGACTAGCAGGTTTAAGGAGAGTTTTATCCCCAGGCAGAGACCTACTGAACTGATAGGAGCGCTGCCACTATCACAACATTGTCATCCATATTGCATACACTGTCATACACTATCATACTTCTTTGCTGGACTTTATGGACTCATTATAGTTACTGCACTGTATTCATAATGATGGTGCTCCTTTGGCACAGTTCACCGTATATCTCTACTGTATCATCCATCCGTCTCTTTATTGTTCTTTTTAGTAAGCATTCCATTGTTGCAAATGGCAAATAAAAACATCTTCAATCTTGAAAAGACTGCAATGTTTAATTCTAAACTAATGCATGAGCAAGGTGCTCTGTCCTGTCCCTATTCTACACACACACACACACATATATATATGTGTATGTGTGTGTGTGTGTGTGTGTGTAGAATAGGGATATATACAGTATATATATATATGTGTGTGTGTGTGTATTCATATATATATAAACTGTATATATATATATATATATATATACTGTTTATACGACGCATGTGGCAGGGCATCCAGGCCATCACGGATTATAAACCCTCCAACAACTCCCCCCCAACCACCGACTTATCCCTCCCTGACAAACTCAATAATTGTTTTCCCGCTACGACCGGAAAATAACCCCGAACTGCCCACCAGGGCTCCTCTCCCCTCTGACCCCCCACCCCTCCCCCTCTCCCCGCTGACCACCAGCCCCTCCCCCTCTGACCCCCCACCCCTCCCCCTCTCCCCGCTGACCACCAGCCCCTCCCCCTCTCCCCGCTGACCACCAGCCCCTCCCCCTCTCCCCTCTGACCCCCCACCCCTCCCCCTCTCACCCCCCACCCCTCACCCTCTCCCCGCTGACCACCAGCCCCTCCCCCTCTCCCCTCTGACCCCCCACCCCTCCCCCTCTCCCCCACAGACGTGCGTGCGGCACTGAGCAGAACAAATGCGCATAAGGCAGCTGGTCCTGATGGCGCCCCCGGTGGTGTGCTCAGGAACTGCGCTGAGCAGCTGACGAGGTCCTTACTGACATTTTCAACTTGTCACTAGCAAAGGGAGTTGTCCCAGCGTGCTTTAAAACCACCTCCATTGTGCCAGTGCCTAAACCCTCTGCAGCGAGCCTCACTGACTTCCACCCTGTTGCCCTCACCCCCATCATCATGAAGTGCTTCTAGAGGCTGGTCCGGGCTCATCTCAAATCTGGCCTGTCACCCTCACTGGATAAACACCAATCTGCCTACCGTGAGAACAGGAGCACGGAGGACGCCATTTCCTCAACTCTTTACTCTGCTCTCTCCCACCTGGATGAGAGCAACTCCCAGGTGAGAATGCTGTTCATAGACATCAGCTCAGCATTTAACACCATCATCCCCTCCAAACTCATCTTCAAACTTGGTGACCTCATGAAAACCAAGAACCTTGACATCAACCCCTCAGTTTGTAACTGGTTACTAGACTTCCTAACCAATAGACCCCAGTCAGTAAGGTTAGACCATCTCACCTCCTCCACCCTCACCCTAAACACCGGCGTTCCACAAGGCTGAGCCCTCTCCTCTACTCCCTCTTCACCCTGCACTCCTGTTCACGGTACAAACACCATCATCCAGTCTGCTGGCGACGATGTGGTCTGCCTCATCAAGAACAATGATGAGGTCACAGGGAGGAGCTCCAGCACCTGGTGGCGTGGCTGACAACAACCTGGCCCTCAACATCAAGAAGACCAAGGAGCTCATCGTCGACTTCAGGAAGACCAGAGCTGGCACACACGCCCCCATCCTCATCAACGGAGCGGAGGTTGAGCGTGTCTCCAGCTTCAAATTCCTGGGGGTCCACATCTCCGAGGACCTCTCCTGGTCCCTCAACACGGCCTCACTGGTAAAGAAGGCTCACCAGCGTCTCTTCTTCCTGAGGAGACTGAGGAAAGCCCACCTGTCCCCTCACATTCTGGTGAACTTTTACCGGTGTGGCATCCTCACCAACTGCATCACAGTGTGGTACGGGAACTGCACTGTTTCAGACCGGAAAGGCTGCAGAGGGTGGAGAAAACCGCCCAACGCATCGTTGGACTACCCCTCCCTGCAATAAACACTACCCACCACAAACAGTGTCTGAGGAAGGCACAAAAAATAGTGGATGACCCTCTCACCCCAACCATGGACTGCTTTCCCTCCTCCCCTCCGGGAGGCGCTATAGAAACCTTTTTTTTTTCAAATATGTTTAATGTTATTTTTTTTTATACACCGCTATAGAAACCTTTGTTCCAAGTCAAGCAGGCTTAGGAACAGCTTCTTCCCCTCAGCTGCCATCTCCCTGAACTCTGCACCACGAAGACAGCCCCACCCTGCTGGTGCAACCAAAGTCATGTACATCCCCTCAAGTCTTTCTGTTCCCCGGACCTGGAGTACCTGATGCTTATGTGCCGTCCACACTGGCTACCTCGGGAGTTTATAGCGGTAACCGTGACCGCTGTTTACATTCCCCCACAAGCCAACACGGACACAGCGCTGAAGGAACTGTATGGGGCTATCAGCGAACAGGAGTCGGCACACCCCGAGGCTGCTCTCATCGTGGCGGGGGGCTTCAACAAGGCGAACCTGAAGAAGGTTCTCCCGAAGTTCTACCAACACATAACGAGCAACACACGGGGCGAGCGGATCCTCGACCACTGCTACACTCTTCCGCCCACCGTTCGGCAAATCAGACCACCGCTCTATCCAGCTACTCCCCGCCTATAGGCAGAGACTGAAGCAGCAACCGATCGCTGTGAGGGAGGTCCAATGCTGGTCGGACCAATCAGACTCTATGCTGCAGGACTGTTTTGATCACGCTGACTGGCACATGTTCCGCGTTGCCTCGGACAATAACATCAACGAGTACGCGTCGTCGGTCACCGGGTTCATCAAGAAGTGCATAGATGACGTTGTTCCGACCAAGTCGGTTCGGATATATCCCAACCAGAAACCGTGGATTAACGGCGATGTTCGCGCTGCCCTACATGCGCGTAACGCCGCCTTTGGTTCCGGGAATACGGAGGAATATACGAGAGCCCGTTACGACCTCCGTAAGACCATCGTCACTGCCAAGCGGGAGTATAAGGATAGAGTGGAAGATAAATTCAAGAACCACGATGCGAGGGGTATGTGGCAGGGGCTGCAGACGATAACGAACTTCAGAGGGAGAACCAGTTGTGTAGAGAACTCCTCTACCTCCCTCCCAGGAGAGCTAAATACATTTTTTGCTCGGTTCGACGTAAACGGCAGCCCGCCGATGCCGGCACCGACTGAGGAGACCAGCCAGCTGCGCATCTCGGAGGCGGATGTGCGCCGCACCTTCAAGCGGCTGAACATCCGTAAGGCGGCAGGCCCCGACGACATCCCGGGCCGCGTCCTCAGAGCATGCGCAGACCAGTTGGCAGGAGTCTTTGCAGGCATCTTCAACCTCTCCCTGTCCCAGGCTGTTGTCCCCGCGGTCTTCAAGATGTCCACCATCGTGCCTGTCCCTAAACAACCCAAGGTAACATGCCTGAATGACTACAGACCTGTAGCCCTCACCTCGATCGTTAGCAAATGCTTCGAGAGGTTGGTTAAGGACTTTTGCTCCGTGTTACCTACCACGCTGGACCCATGGCAATTTGCATATCGTCAAAATAGATCCACGGACGACGCAATTGCCATGGCCCTCCACACTGCCCTTTCCCACCTGGAGGGTAAGAACTGTTATGTGCGAATGCTGTTTGTGGACTACAGCTCAGCATTCAACACAATAGTTCCTGCCAAGCTCGACACCAAGCTGAGAGGTCTAGGCGTACCCCCATCCACGTGCAGCTGGATACTGGACCTCCTGTCGGACCGCCGCCAGGTGGTGAGGATGGACAGCACCACATCAGAGCCACTGACCCTCAACACGGGAGCCCCCCAGGGATGCGTGCTGAGCCCTCTCCTCTACTCCCTCTACACCCACACTGCATGGCTATGCACAGCTCCAACGTCATCGTCAAGTTTGCTGACGACACGACAGTGATGGGCCTGATCGCCGGCGACGACGAGACAGCCTACAGGGAGGAGGTCGGATCGCTGGAGCAGTGGTGCCAGGAGAACAGCCTCGCCCTCAACGCCAAGAAGACCAAGGAGCTGATCGTGGACTTCAGGAGGCAGAGGGGAGAGCACAGCCCTATCTCCATCGACGGCGTTGCAGTAGAGAGGGTCAGCAGCTTCAAGTTCCTCGGCGTGCACATCTCCGAGGACCTCACATGGTCCACGCACACCACACACGTGGTGAAAAGGGCCCAACAACGCCTGTATTTTCTCAGGCGTCTGAAGAAATTCAGCATGGGCCCCCGCATCCTGAGAACATTCTACAACGGCATCGAGAGTGTTCTTACAGGGTGTATCACCGCCTGGTACGGGAACTGCACGGCACTCGAGCGCAGAGCGCTTCAAAGGGTGGTACGGCCCAGTATATCGTTGGAGGTGAGCTCCCCTCCCTCCTGGATATTTACAATCAGCGGTGCGTGGCCAAGGCCAAACGAATTATAAAAGACATTGCCCACCCCAGCCACGAACTGTACTCACTATTACCGTCAGGCAGGCGATACCGCAGTATCAAGTGCCGTACAAATAGGCTCAGAGACAGCTTCCACAGTCAGGCCATCAGGCTGCTGAACAAGGGCGTATAACATATAACAATGTATATTTTATTACATTGATTTATATATACATGTTGCTCTTTTCTGTGCTGATATTTGCATTTTATAAATTGCATTTTTATTTTTTATTTCAAATTTTTAACTTTATTCTATTTTTATCTATTCTTATCTATTTTTATTTTTATCTTATTTTATAACTGCTGTCTGTCGTCGGGTATTGCACACAAGATTTTCACATCACTGCTTTATACCCCCCTGCTGCCACACCTCTGCTGTCCCCCCCCGGCTGCCCCCCCCTGCTGCTGCACCCCCCCCTGCTGCCCCCTCTGCTCCCCCCCCCTGCTCACGCCCCTCTGCCCCCCCTGCTCACGCCCCCTCTGCCCCCCCCTGCTCACGCCCCCTCTGCCCCCCCCCTGCTCACGCCCCCTCTGCCCCCCCCCTGCTCACGCCCCTCTGCCCCCCCCCTGCTCACGCCCCCTCTGCCCCCCCCCTGCTCACGCCCCCTCTGCCCCCCCCCTGCTCACGCCCCCTCTGCCCCCCCCCTGCTCACGCCCCCTCTGCCCCCCCCCTGCTCACGCCCCCTCTGCCCCCCCCCTGCTCACGCCCCCTCTGCCCCCCCCTGCTCACGCCCCCTCTGCCCCCCCCTGCTCACGCCCCCTCTGCCCCCCCCGCTCGCCCCCCCCCCCCCGCTCACGCCCCCTCTGCCCCCCCCCTGCTCACGCCCCCTCTGCCCCCCCCCTGCTCACGCCCCCTCTGCCCCCCCCCTGCTCACGCCCCCTCTGCCCCCCCCTGCTCACGCCCCCTCTGCCCCCCCCCTGCTCACGCCCCCTCTGCCCCCCCCCCTGCTCACGCCCCCTCTGCCCCCCCCCTGCTCACGCCCCCTCTGCCCCCCCCCTGCTCACGCCCCCTCTGCCCCCCCCTGCTCACGCCCCCTCTGCCCCCCCCCCTGCTCACGCCCCCTCTGCCCCCCCCTGCTCACGCCCCCTCTGCCCCCCTCCCTGCTCACGCCCCCTCTGCCCCCCTCCCTGCTCACGCCCCCTCTGCCCCCCTCCCTGCTCACGCCCCCCTGCTCACGCCCCCCTGCCCCTGCTCACGCCCCCTCTGCCCCCCCCTGCTCACGCCCCCTCTGCCCCCCCCCTGCTCACGCCCCCTCTGCCCCCCCCCCTGCTCACGCCCCCTCTGCCCCCCCCCTGCTCACGCCCCCTCTGCCCCCCCCTGCTCACGCCCCCTCTGCCCCCCCCCCTGCTCACGCCCCCTCTGCCCCCCTCCCCGCTCACGCCCCCCTCCCGCTCACGCCCCCTCTGCCCCCTCCCTGCTCACGCCCCCTCTGCCCGCCCCCCCGCTCACGCCCCCTCTGCCCCCCCCCCCTGCTCACGCCCCCCTGCCCCCCCCCCTCTGCCCCCCCCCCCTGCTCAACACCTATAACAATCACCACCAATGTCTCTGACTAACTGTAAAAAAAGAAAAGAAAAAGAAAAACTGTAAAAACAAACTGTAACTCAACTACCACCTCTCTATAGTTTACATGTTTATTACTAAGATACCTGGTTACTGTACCTGACATATATACTTAAATATGTTGATAGAACTGCTCCTACTCCTGTATATACATATACATTTATATATGCTCACTTGTATATACATTTACATTTATATATTTGTATCCTACTTTCAATAATAGCATACCCCTGGTCACTATGTTAAATGATCACTTACCTGTATGTATATATATATATATATATACCTATTATTATGCTCATATCACATTTATACCTAGACTGTCTTTTAACCTGTCAATTTAAACTGTAAATGATATTATATTAGCATGCACTTTACTGCAACATTTGCACTCTGGTTAGATGCTAAATCATTTTCGCTCTACTGTACTTGTGCTGTGATGACAATACATTAGAATCTAATCTAATCGAATGATATATATATACTGTATATATATATGAATAGTCATTTAGCTGACTTGTGTGTAATCACCTGGTGTGAGAAGGCCATGATGTTGAAGAGAGACTCTCTGAAAGAGGAGCGCGCGAGAAGCGTCTGGATCAACAGGCGCTTCACGCCACCCAGGAGCCGCCTCATGTCGTCCGACGTGTCCAACAGGAAGACCACGTTCTGGTTCCTGCTGCCCTGGAACACTGGAACCATCTCCAGACTCACTTCCACTTCAGGGGTCATGGTCTACAGGCACATGTCACAGTACATCAGATGTTCACATTCAGGAACTCTGAACTCGTTGATTTCAGGAACTGGAACCACAGAAAGTGCTCTCAATGGGTTTATTGAAGGAACAAACATGTGAATGCCTTAAGAATATGCTTTTAATACCCCCTCTGAGTATTAACAATCACTTCAAAACGAATTAACACGTACATGTAGCATTGTTGTTTATGTACAGTTTATAATTACACAAAAACGTATTTATTCATTGTATTATTGCAATTGATTTTATGTTAACTCGTTCGGAAATGCTTATTGTAGCTCCTACCCTTTGAGACACTTTCTTGTTCGTGTTCCGTAATGAATTAATTGATCCATTCCTAATATGTCATATGTCCGTTTGTCTTTGAAGACATTGGGTAATGTGTATGTCGACCTGCTGTAAACTACGTGTTAGCTGACGGAGTTATTAGTTGTATGTTATGGAGGTATTACATTTGACTTAATTTACTTTACAAGTCTAATTTAGCGCTCTTTCCTGCAATGTGTGTGGAGAGGAGTTTGTGTTTCCTGGGTTCCTGACGGAGTTGGAATTAGTTTTATCGTTTGAATACACAGTAGAAACCAGATCGACTCTTCATTTAAATACACAACGCACAATAACACCGGTCACACACACACACAATTAAATTAAAGTATGTCATTGATCCGGTCCCAGTTTCTCATGAGGCCCCTTCGGACCCCTGTGTTAAAGTAACCCCTTTTAATATGCTTTTCCCATTAAGGACCAATAACGCCGTGCTCCAGGCCAAGTCAGGCCTCCACATTGCAATGGTGTCTCACGTTAAAGAAAGCAACTAAAGTGGCTAAACAACAGAGCTCTTACCTCCGATGTATGTTTTAACACTCACCGTTGGACGCCCTTGTTTCCTTCACAGATCTTTCCTGGTCCTCATGGAGGCTGTTGTCGCATTGTGTTGCCATGGCGACAAAGACTGTTGTTCTTCTGGTGGCCATTAGAGGGACCGGTTTATCTGCAAACTACAGTATTCATAACACATGGACCCTGGCCTGCCCATGTGTTTTCATGTAGTTTGTATCAACTCACTGAGCATGTTTGATTTATTACAATCATGGCTCTACCCCTGCTCACTACCTGTTGATACTTGTTACCTATATATATATATACACCTATAATTATACACATATCTCATACTTACTCTATAAGTTATTTTATACCTACTAGACTATTTTTACATCTTATTTAACCACTATACATTATATATTTCCATGCACTTTACTGTAACATGGCAAATTATTTTCGCTGTACTGCACTGCTGTGCAATGACAATACATTCTAATCAAGTCAAGTCAAGTCAAGTCAAGTTTATTGTCACTTCACAGTTTACAGTTTAGTATAAAGCAGTGATGTGAAATTCTTGTGTGCAATACCCGACGACAGACAGCAGTTATAAAATAAGATAAAATAAAAATAGATAAAAAATAGAATAAAAAATAGAATAAAGAATATAAAATAAAAATAAAAAATGCAATTTATAAAATGCAAAAATCAGCACAGAAAAGAGCAATATATATATATAAATCAATGTAATAAAATATACATTGTTATATGTTATACGCCCTTGTTCAGCAGCCTGATGGCCTGACTGTGGAAGCTATCTAATCTATCTATCTATCTAATCTAATCTAATACGGCCTGTCCATGTTCAATCAAACAGCTTTATACAGTAATTACAGATGTAGCCTTTAGGATTCTGAGCTCCTTTCGGTGTATGTTTGTGCTAATTGAATCAGACAGTGGAAGTCATTAAGTATTTAGTCCTGGTTGACCCCCTAGACCTTCGTTAGGTCACAAGAGGAGGAAGATACATGACAAGAAAAAACATTCAGACAAAACGTTTATCTGAAAATGAATGATTATATTTTATTATATGAATCTCATTATGCAGACCATGGTTGTATTCTTTTAATTATAAAACGTTTTCTTGATATACGTGGAGAATTGTTTTTAAACATGTTTGTCATGTGAATAATGTTCACATGACAAACATGTTTAAAAACCACAAGATGATGTTAAATTATATAAGTAGCCTAACATAGTTTAATTGGATGGCATTAACATCTATGTGTATACATATAGATCCATATCTATATCTGTATGTAAATGTTGCTTAGTGCTCCAGACTGCATTGCCCAGAGGCCTCGGGTTTACCCACACGACCTTGTGTTCAAGATGGATGCCCAGCAGCCACTAAACCCTCTTGTTTACGTTAATGGAGAAGGAATAAACACGGCGTCGGGGCGCGTCATCAGAAATCAGTGATCGGCTTCCGATGCCCGAAACGCCGCAGCACGAGGCTGAATATCGATCCCGACATTCTGGAGGAATCTACCGCCGATTCGCGGCTAAAACCCAGAAACAATACCAACACCAACACGGAATGGCGTCCACCAGGGGCCCCCAAACCTGTGTGAACAACGACACACAAAAAGAAGAGTACGTGATTGACGGGTTCCGTGACCAATAGACGGGCGGGAAATGTGTGGTGCTTACCCAAGCAGCCAATCGGACGCTGGGTTTAGGGGAGTGGGTTGTGTCGTGTTATGCCGTGATACATGTTCCCGAGCGCTGCTCCGCCAAGCGTTTCCTTGCCCTGGTGCATGGCGGTCGAGCGGAGGACCAGTCGGAGCTCCGGGTGTCGGTTCGTATCTAAAGTGTTCGACCCAGAGCGTTACTCCTCCCGCCGGCCACGGGCCGCCGGGAGCCCGGGGGGCTGGGGGGGACCGGGGGGGGCACCTATCACCACACATCTATCAGAATTACACCCCAGTTGACGAGTGAAGATGCTGATGTTAACATTAATTAGCTCATGGATCCCGGTTCTTGGAGCCTTAACGCTCAGACTTCACTAAAGAACCAGAACTACGAGAACTACCGGCTCATGTTGGACCATATACACGGAGGGTCGGGTTCGAAACCCCATTTACTAAGAGCTTCATACGCACAGGACTTGATGTTAACACCTAAATGTTATGCCTAAACTGCTAAAAAGTCGTCGCATGATGACTAACGGTGCTATCTCGTTAGCATCGCTGCTAGCCGAACCTTCCGCCGAGGGACGGGGTCGCTCGGGCACCGCGTGCGGCCCCCAGCTGTCACCGGCCGGCCGGGCGGTGACAGCTTCTAGAGGGCTTGGCTGGTCGTAACTCACCATGTGGGCATGGTGGGACTTATGTACATGTGCACAGAATCCTACTTTTAAAATCGGGCACTTTGGTTTCGATTAAGAGTTTCTCGAAAGTCTGAAGATTAGTAAAAACAAGTTTGAACTGAGGCTGGCAGGGGTCAGCTCACCTGTGGCTCCCTGGTTACTTTATGTTTATCCTATTTTCACATTCTCTAATAATAATAATAATAAAAAAGTTGGTATTTATACAAAAGGTTACTAGGTTACATACGTTTTATATATATATATATATATATATATATATATATATATATATATATATATATATATATATATATATATATATATTAGGGCTGTGCCATATCGTATCGTTTATCGCGATGAGTCCTCCCCACGATAAGTATTTTGTCATACCGCGGTAATGATGATAATTAATGACGTGTTTACATATGCGACAAACGTGGGCATGTAGAAGGAGAACAACAATATATATAGATATATCTATATAGATGGATATATATATTATGGCTCTTCCACTTCTAATGGTTAATGCCATGTCACCCAATGTCAAACAAGCTAAATATTTATGTCACTCTTAATTGAAAAGCAAATTAAACCAGCACAGGGGGATCAGGTCTTTAGGATGGGTGTGTCTCAGTATGGTGTATACAATGTGTGCGTTACGATTCGTTTTGTGTGCTTTTCTCCCAGCTAAAGCATGCTCTTGGCCCAGATAAACCGGGACTCTCACGGCATGGCAGAGTTTCACGATGCAGATGGGCAGCAGGTCACCCTCTGTCTGGCTGAAGCCGTGACAGTAGGAGGTGAGGTCTCCAAACTCAATTGGTACTATTGTTCGAGCAGTAGTCTATTTTAGTAAAAATAATTGAAAAATCACTTGCACTCTCAGCACAGCATTTACAAATACAAAGTCAGCTCATCCATGTTTTGTTGGGGTAACTGGCCACCCAACACAGTACATACAGTTGACTTCAATATAGTTTGAGCTGTTGTCAAGCTGAAGTTTTCTGTGTGGGTTTCCCCAGATGGTGATCCCATGGAGTGCATGGACACGGTGAGCCTGCAGGCGGTCACTCTGGCCGACGGCTCCACTGCATACATCCAGCATGACTCCAAAGCCTTCTCTGATGGACATATCCTGGACGGCCAGGTGATCCAGCTGGAGGATGGATCCTCTGCCTACGTTCAGCACGTCTCCATGCCCAAAGCAGGTAACGGAGAAGCCTTGCAGCAGCCTTTGGTTCAAGACCCTCACTTGAGGTTGTCTGACATATGGGGGGGCAGGACATTGCTTACTTATAAGATATATGTATGTGTGTAATATATACGTGTGTGTAATATATACGTGTGTGTGTGTGTGTGTATATACAGTTTCGAGGTCTCAAACTTAATCCCCTTAAAAGTGTTGTGCAATGCGGCACACTTCACAAGTTAGCTGGGACTAGGGAACCACTGGGTTATAGGAATGATTGGTCGATTGGTTGTTCAATGGTTGGCACTGCATCCACATGTTTCCAGTACCCTTCCTTCTGTATACGATGTAGTCATTTATAGCAGACGCTCATGGTATACTTTTTTAGTGGCGAGACAAACACCATAAGCGCGAGACTATCCTGCCTCTTTCGGAGCACCACTTCCTATGTTGCCTTGGGCAACGATGAGCCTGTGTTTGTAATGGACAGTGGTCTTTTCTGTTGTAGGAGAGGACGACTTGCACCTTGAAGATGGACAGGCAGTTCAACTAGAGGATGGCACAACAGCCTACATCCATGCACCTAAAGGTATATCCATGCTTTAGATAACATGATGAGGGTTTCCTTCAAAAGTTTCCGACATTGGGGATGGAAAACTGATTCTGTTTTTTGTTTATTTGTCACATGTCTAAGGAACAGTGTACAGTGAAATGTTATCGCCAGCTCCAAAGATGAACTCAAAATATGGAATATACAGGAATATACAGTTTACAAAAATTACCAGAATTCCAAAAAGCAACTACACAAATAACCCAGGACCTATTAGCTGGGAGTCTTATCACCCTAGCTTTTAAAGTATCCTGCTAAAGACTGCTAAGCTAAGCTACTTGACCTCTCACTTCAGGGTGTTTTTATTGTTGTGCCTCCTTTTTCAGTCTGAACCAGTGCAGCTCTAGTGTTGACGGCTCATTTCCCCTCTTTAGACGCCTACGACCACGGGGGTCTGCAGGAGGTGCAGCTGGAGGACGGCAGCACGGCCTACATCCAGCACACGGTGCACATGCCTCAGTCCAACACCATCCTGGCCATCCAGGCCGACGGCACCATCGCAGACCTGCAGGCCGAGGCCACCGTCATGGACCCAGAGACCATCAGCGTTTTGGAGCAGTATACCACCAAGGTTGGGACCCGGAACCTTGATCTAACTCGGGGCCCCATCTCCTTGACTGAGTGGCACTGAGATTTAGAATATAAATACCTTTTAGCTTTTAAGTGAAAATGTGTAAGCTTTACTAATATATTTCAAGTAAAACATTTAAGTAAAACAACCTATCTACATCTGTAGTACATGCTGATGGCTAAACGGTATGCTTTGGCAGAGCTAGCTACATGCCAAATGCCTTCAGCTGCAAAAACACAACCCCTTGGTGCATGTATCAGAAAGACAAGTGAAACCAGGGTTAATGTTGCTGTTTTTAGAGGTGGAAAGAAATGAAGAACTGTCAGTGTTGACACGACTAGCCTGTTGGCTTTGGCTGCTGGTGGTTATTGACTGAGTGTTGGCAACTGAAGCAAGTGGGAGGGGCTTAAGACAAAACCTGTTGTGTTTTTAATTCAAAGTAAATGATAGCAATCGATGGAGGGTGGCGCAAATCTTACACATTGCCACTTAGTTTAAACTGAAGCATATTTAAACAGGATTTTGGTTAGGACATGACTATACTTTGGAATGTTATGAAAGGTATGTTTGGTATGAATTGAATATTAAACGTGTCTTATTAACGTCCCTCTGCTCCACTAGGTGGAGAATGAAGAGAATACCTTGGGCCCATTTGGCAGAGCAGACACGGACAACAGCATCATGAGGGTATCGGCATTTCATAACTTGGTATATATTATATTCCGGGTTCTCCCCAGCGGATGAAATGTGGCTCTGCCCCATCATACCTCCCCGCGCCACCACACAAGGCTGTTCCCCCCCAGAAGTTCATGGGTTGTTGTTTTATCCAGTAATCGTTTCTCCTTTTCATTTGTAAAACGGTTGAATTGGTTAAAAAAAGCAAAAGCAGCTTTCTACCATATCACATATTGTGCTGTGTGGAGGAAGGCTTTCGGGTCCACTGAGCGTCAATGTGGAGCTGACCACGAGCCACGGAAGACCGGGCAGCATGTTGTAGTAGAAAAGACAACACACATCCATATTTGGTCTTCTTCCGTGTGTTATTTAATATAATGGGCTATTTTGGCCCTGCAGGTGTTGAAAATACAACCCACTTAAGATCCAATTCAGACGCACGTCTTTGAATGTATGCTACGTTTCAATGACGCTGCACCATAGTGTGTGTGTGGGGGTGGGTGGTTCTAATACATACATATATTATATTATAGCATGACCAGTGGATGAATGTTGTTTGTTTCCACCAGATCGTGGTTCAGGGCCATGAGGGCAGAGTGGGACGGGTCACCCACGTTGGGGAGAAGTCGTTTCGATGTGAACACGATGGCTGTGGGAAACTCTACACCACCGCCCACCATCTCAAGGTAGGTGTGTGCTCTACAACATGACCCTTGCACCCATCTGTAGTCTTATCTTACGGTTGGTCCTGGATCTCAAGGTTACAAACCCTGTTCCTCTTTTTAAGCCAGTTGACAGAGAGGTTTGTGTTACACTAAAGAGAAGTGGCTTGGTTATGGTACTTTCCTCCCTGTTTAAGCTTCTTCCTCAACCACCACTTGTGTTTTAGCCGTGACACCAAACCATTGTGGTTTTGTTGTTTCCCTTCAGGTACACGAGCGCTCCCACACGGGGGACAAGCCCTACGCCTGTGAATACCTCACCTGTGGGAAGAGGTTTGCAACAGGTAGCCTAACTGTCTTTACGTTGTTGAACCCACGTTTATTACTGTGCTATTATTTAGTCATTTGGTAGATAAATATTACTCTAAAGCACCGTTCAGTGCGTCTAGATGCCAGAGACCAGGCATAGGTTTGGGCATCTGCTCAGTTTGCCTGTATTTTGATGCAGACCTTGTGTATTGAACCCATTACCTTTTGGCTGAGAGTCCAACACACAAACCACAACACTTTTCTGCTCCCTCCTTTTCAGCAAATGGGCTCCTTTTCTCACCTTTCTGCAAAATTCCTCATTCTGATTATTATTATTTTTATTTTTGTTTGTTCATCTAGTGGTTGACTAGTGGGTCAACCCTCATCGGCCTAAACTAAAGCCCAATGCCTGCTTCTGAGCGTTAACATAATGTTAATATGTATTTAAAGCCCTTTGCTTTTGAGAAGATGATCCCAATGTATTGCTGCTGTTAAGTTATTAAGCTGGGTCTTGATTAAGAAGTCAAAAGTACTTTACTGGAATAATGAAACGCTCATTCCGCTTTGTGGATCTAATTGTTAATGTGCGTGCATGTTCAGGGTATGGACTGAAGAGTCACTCCCGCACGCACACCGGGGAGAAGCCGTATCGATGTCAGGAGATGAACTGCAGAAAGTCCTTCAAGACTTCTGGAGACCTCCAGAAGCACACCAGGACGCACACAGGTAGCCACACACAGTGCTTTCATTCATTAGTATTTAGCTTCCTATCAATACTACTTCATTAGTTTATTAATCGCCATATAACTAAATGGGCCGTTCTTCATCTGAAGGAGAAAAGCCCTTCAAATGCCCTGTGGATGGATGTGGGCGCTCCTTCACCACCTCCAACATCCGGAAGGTTCACATCCGGACCCACACGGGGGAGCGGCCGTACTACTGCTCGGAGCCCAGCTGTGGCCGCTCCTTCGCCAGCGCAACAAACTACAAGAACCACATGAGGATCCATACAGGTGAACAGAATAACACTTATCCAAAGCCACTTGCTTTGAGTTTGCCGCTTCCTGTGAATTCAGATGCATCTCTTTAAAGAGTAAATGATGGTTACACAGTCAAACACCTCAGACACTTGTGAAATTGACCTTTTTTTAAAAGGTCAAGTGGATTGTGTAGTTCAGCAATGCAGACATGTTGGTGGGGAGGGTCCAGGCCTGGCCTCTAGTTCTTTCTGGTCAATGACCTAAATTACTACTTACTAGCTGGTGACCAAGAAAACCAAAGGTTTTGGAGCAGGTTCCCTCTCAGTCAACATAGCATCTACTGTCAATCGGAGAACAAGTAGATCACCACAAAATTACTATTGAAGGACAGAGTGGGGAAAACATAATAAATGATACGTTTAAGAGATGATGATGGACCAACCCATGTTATGGTATACCAGTGTACTGCACTATATGATATATAATGCACTACAGTAGGCTTACTAGACATGTGTGTATGTATGTATGGCCCTCTAAACCTCAAACCTTTTGACTTGACTTGATTAACCTTTATGGTAATGTTGATTTTGTTAGTTTGCCAGCAGGTACCTTTTTCTGGGTCCTCCCCAGCATGCATCACTGCACTTCCCCCTAACCCAAACCACTGTGTCCCCCCCGTGTGCCCTCCAGGAGAGAAGCCCTACGTGTGCACGGTGCCGGGCTGTGAGAAGCGCTTCACCGAGTACTCCAGCCTCTACAAGCACCATGTGGTCCACACGCCATGCAAGCCCTACAACTGTAACCACTGTGGCAAGACCTACAAGCAGATCTCCACCCTCGCCATGCACAAACGCACCGCCCACAACGACACGGAGCCCATAGAGGAGGAGCAGGAGTCCTACTTCGAACCGCCCACAGGTCGGTGGTGGCCTGTCTGTCTCTAGCATGGGTCGGCATGAACACTAGTAACCCCCACTGATACCTAGTTAACTAGAACACTAGTAATCCCCACTGATGCCTAGTTAACTAGAACACTAGTAACCCCCACTGATACCTAGTTAACTAGAACACTAGTAATCCCCACTGCTACCTAGTTAACTAGAACACTAGTAATCCCCACTGCTACCTAGTTAACTAGAACACTAGTAATCCCCACTGATACCTAGTTAACTAGAACACTAGTAACCCCTAATGCTACCTAGTTAACTAGAACACTAGTAACCCCCACTGCTACCTAGTTAACTAGAACACTAGTAATCCCCACTGCTACCTAGTTAACTAGAACACTAGTAATCCCCACTGCTACCTAGTTATCTAGAACACTAGTAATCCCCACTGCTACCTAGTTAACTAGAACACTAGTAATCCCCACTGCTACCTAGTTAACTAGAACACTAGTAACCCCCACTGCTACCTAGTTAACTAGAACACTAGTAACCCACACTGCTACCTAGTTAACTAGAACACTAGTAACCCCCACTGCTACCTAGTTAACTAGAACACTAGTAATCCACACTGCTACCTGGTTAACTAGAACACTAGTAACCCCCACTGCTACCTAGTTAACTAGAACACTAGTAACCCCCACTGCTACCTAGTTAACTAGAACACTAGTAATCCACACTGCTACCTGGTTAACTAGAACACTAGTAACCCCCACTGCTACCTAGTTAACTAGAACACTACGTTACATTGTTAGCAGTCTCACAAAACAAGCTGTCAGTTGACTAGCGACATTTCCGACGTGCAATGGGGAAATGTATTCAAATGTTTCGAAAGAAAAGTCAAAGCAAACGTGTCGCATGTTTTAACAATCAATTACTTAAATTAGCTTTTGATCATGTTCTGGCCGCCATCTAGTGGCTCAGAAAAACATTAGCCCAAGGCCAAACTTACTTGCCGACCCCTGATTTAGAGGATGAAAGGTTCTTGTTTAACCCTGTGGAGTCGCAGCAGCAGAAATGTAATCCAACTAAATACCCCAGAAAGTGATCAGAAATGACAATTTCTGATCACTTTCAGTCATCCTATTGGGAACAGTCATTTATTTTGAATACATTTAAAATGTTAAAGTAAAAAGATGTGTGGTTGGTGACATTGAGCAATACAAGTGATTAAGGGACATGTCAAAGTCTAAAAGTTGTTTTGTCAGACGCCATCGACGATCCCAACGTGACCTACACAACGGTGATGGAGGCCGAGGACTCTGGCTCGGAACAGATCCCCGTGGAGACCACCGAGATCCTGGGACATCAGCACGTTGCCTTGGTAACGCAGGAGGATGGAACCCAGCAGCAGGTAGGCTGCGTTGCCATATTCTATTTGTCTCAATCACTTTCTGGAAAAACCTATATCACAAAGAATGTGTCAGTTAAGGCAGATGTGCTTTTTTTGCAGTGGTAGGCGCCCCATGGTTTTATGTCGGCAGTAAGTGCTTTGCACACTTTTTAGGAGACCTCTGGCAAAAAAAGAAAAGGGCACAAACACCTCCAGTTAAAAAGACTTTCAGAAAGGCGCCCGACGTCTTTTTTCACTATCCAAACAGATGAATTTAGAGGCGGGACTTGTGTGCTGATTATGGTGTTTTTCAGCCTGCAAAACGCATCCTGTGTGATTACCTTAAACAGCCTCACATTGCCTTACTCTGTATTATCACTAGTGCTGTCAATGGATCAAAATATTGAATCGGATTAATCACAAGTTTAAAATAAACATATTTACCTGTAGTTTTGTTTTTTGCGGGTGGCAAAACAAATGCAGGTATGGAAGAATGAAATGCTAAAAGCAGTTGGAGATCAAGATTTGTTTTATTTGTTACTTTTAACTTTAGTTTTACTGAGCAAAAAGGTCTCAGGGAGTGCTTAGTATTGCCCTTAGCTTAGTGGCTCCTCCTCCTGCCCGTGAGAAGCTTGGCTCCTCCTCCTTCTGCCCGTGAGAGGCTTGGCTCCTCCTCCTTCTGCCCGTGAGAGGCTTGGCTCCTCCTCCTTCTGCCCGTGAGAGGCTTGGCTCCTCCTCCTTCTGCCCGTGAGAGGCTTGGCTCCTCCTCCTTCTGCCCGTGAGAGGCTTGGCTCCTCCTTCCCGTGAGAGGCTTGGCTCCTCCTTCCCGTGAGAGGCTTGGCTCCTCCTTCCCGTGAGAGGCTTGGCTCCTCCTTCCCGTGAGAGGCTTGGCTCCTCCTCCTGCCCGTGAGAGGCTTGGCTCCTCCTCCTGCCCGTGAGAGGCTTGGCTCCTCCTCCTCCTGCCCGTGAGAGGCTTGGCTCCTCCTCCTTCTGCCCGTGAGAGGCTTGGCTCCTCCTCCTTCTGCCCGTGAGAGGCTTGGCTCCTCCTCCTTCTGCCCGTGAGAGGCTTGGCTCCTCCTCCTTCTGCCCGTGAGAGGCTTGGCTCCTCCTCCTTCTGCCCGTGAGAGGCTTGGCTCCTCCTCCCCGTGAGAGGCTTGGCTCCTCCTTCCCGTGAGAGGCTTGGCTCCTCCTTCCCGTGAGAGGCTTGGCTCCTCCTCCTGCCCGTGAGAGGCTTGGCTCCTCCTCCTCCTGCCCGTGAGAGGCTTGGCTCCTCCTCCTTCTGCCCGTGAGAGGCTTGGCTCCTCCTCCTTCTGCCCGTGAGAGGCTTGGCTCCTCCTCCTTCTGCCCGTGAGAGGCTTGGCTCCTCCTTCTGCCCGTGAGAGGCTTGGCTCCTCCTTCTGCCTGTGAGAGGCTTGGCTCCTCCTCCTTCTGCCCGTGAGAGGCTGGCTGGACTTTCAGCTCCGCTGGGTTTGCAGGACTGTTTGAAATGTCCAACTATTTTACGGCACTTTGCTAAAGCCCCATCAAACCCACAGTCAGGAGGGAGACAGCAACGGCCCTCTGTCTAATATATATGCTCAAAGGAAGGTTCTTTGCTTCCGCAATCATATTGGGAGCGCAATGTGTTAAAGTGAAGTTCCGCCCAGCGCTCCTTGGTGTGTCTCCTCATCATCCTGTTGGTTTAACACGCTGCCTCTCAGTTCATTACCAGGTGTGCATGCGTGCTGGAAATACTGAGGGAGGAGCCGTCTAAACTGGATACTAGGATTCATTTGAGTTTAAAAAAATAGTGTGCGTTAAAATCTCGAGACGAATCACATGCGTTAACTTTGACAGCCCTAATTATCACGTTAAGTGGAACTCAGTGCTTTTGTTCTCTACCATCAGGTCAGTATCTCTGATGCTGACCTACAAGCTATGGGAGGTACCATCACCATGGTAACCCAGGAGGGAACCACCATCACCATCCCAGCCCACGAGCTGTCAACGCAAGGCGGTCACTCGGTCACCATGGTGACAACAGATGGATCAGATGGACAGGTAATGAAATGTTGACATTGTCTTTTTTTGGTTTAATAACATATACTTGGGAGAGGGGTTTCTCTGGTGCCATAGCTATTTGTTTGCTGGTGCATGCAAACAAAGTGTTGGAAACTTTACAATAACACTAAACCCTGCACATGCACCATCTTTCATAAAGGAAATATGTTTACACAAAACTGTTTTGATTCTGTGGTTATTAGAGAAGTTTTTGCTGCCATTTCAGAAAGCAGGACAATCATAAGTGATACATTGAGAGAAAGAAAAGGGAGAAAACAGTACAGTAGTTATACAGGCATAAACAAGATGACAAAGATGGAAAATAAGAACATTGTAAATCTGAAGATATATGTACTTGGGCCAAAGGGGAGCTAATGGCAAACACTGGGCTAGTTTAGCTTATTTTATCTAGACAGACTATACTTGACCAACCGACTTACCAAAATAGTTTTCTGGATTGTCATTGCTAATCCTATTTGTGTGTGTGCTTAATTGATGGCTAGAGATGTCTCTGTCTCCCCCAGGTGGCCATCATGACACCTGACATGAGCTCATTTCAGACGGTGGAGGAGGGCGGGTACAGCCAGCATGTTCACCCAGTCACCCTATTGGCCACCTCCAATGGCACTCACATCGCTGTGCAGGTCAGCTGTTACAAGATGTTCTGCTGACATTAGATGAGTATGTAGTGGAGAACAGGCTCCACATGAATCCCCTACAGAACAACTCTACCAGTTACTAAATAGGTATCTGTAGCACAAAATAAGCAATGACCAATAGAAACTAGAAGGCCAATAGAGCACATGCCTCTGCCACACCAAAAAGTCCCTAAAGAATTCCTGGAGCCGGATCTGCGCCACAATCCAATCAACTGTTCCTTGGCTCATAAGTAAACAAACCGGAAAACATGACCATCTTCCATGGACAAGCGTATTGGCTTTTCCAGTAAGTTTATTGGTGTTTTCCTTATCTGTGTTGAACTGCAGGATTTAGAGACCCTGTTGATAATCCTGCGTCAACCATCCATGCCCAGTTAAACCAGTTAATGGGCAGTCCAGTATTTACTCAGTGGTTGGTGGGAGGGCGGAGTGAGGGCCTCATGGGCTCTCTCCTCGTTAACTCTGTTGACAAAGGGTTCTACAATTGCGACACAGCCCGGCCTCGGGGTTATTGTATATTCCAAGCTCACCCCTCGTTACCATGTCTTAAAGAGTTTTTCACAACCCGAAACTAATTCAAAGCATGATGACTTAATATCAGTCATCATGATGACTTAATATCAGTCATCATGATGCAATCAACAATCCTATCGGTTTGGGGTTCAGCTGGAGATTGGACTTTGTACCAGGAAATGTCTCAAGGCACTTTTCCTGGTACAGCATACAATTTACAGGTTACTGCTTTAAGTTTACCACCATTGTATTGCTGTGTCTAGGTTTGCTTGCCTAGACTTTTCAGAGTTTTCCTAGTTTTCAACAAATTCAGTGTCAAACCCAAATGAAACAGACAACACAGCCCTCTTTAGCTTTTCAAAAGACCATTCGGGCCATTTCCTCAAAGCTGCTTGTTCTTTCATTATAGTCTATGGATATGATTCTTTCCTGCCTTTAAACCCCCTTGAGGCTTAAAGAAGCAATTAAAGCTCCCAAAGCTAATGAAAGGTATTTTAACAAACCCGCTTGATTAAATTTAAAGGAATAATATAGGCTAAAACTATTTCACATTGTTGTAAAACATTAATGTCCTATTAATTCCAGGTTTATTTTTCCAATGTGTCATATTGTACTTTGTTTTCCTACATTAACCAGAACCATGGAATTAGACCTAGCCTGGCAACGCTACCGTAAGCTCAGCCAGTGGTTCTTTGCAGAACACTCAATGGCCGTTTTTTCAGTCCTGTACCCCTCGCCTTCAAGGCAAATCTCAAACCAGAAAAAATAAACCTTTTGTAGTAGTATATGTTAATGACATCAAAGTGTTTTAGGCCATTAATCTTTTAATGTCCTGGAAGGTAAACACAGGTCTGCCCTCCCCCTGTCCTCTGTCATTGAAATCCTCCCTCAAAGACCCCTCTGTGCCCTTAATGACCACCTTGTGACTGTCAGTCAAACGCTGTTTCCCTTTACACACCAAGAGGTGGCAGTTTCCCTGTGAAAAGCAAATGGAGTGACTCACAGCAGATGACGTGGAGGGTGATCTTAGCAGTCACGTGACATTAAATGCCGATTAACATAATGGTTAGTCGTGGTAATCTTCACCCTGCTAAATTAGTGTTTGCTTTGTGTTCTTCCATCAGCTGAGTGACCAGCCATCTCTGGAGGAAGCCATCAGAATAGCATCTCGGATACAGCAGGGGGAGTCGCCTGGCCTGGACGATTGACCCCCAGATTATGAACTTTATGGATCTTGGGATCCCACAAAATCCTTTTAAGATGGACTAGAAACAAACAAAGTCTTCCTCAAAGTTTTCCACAACTTGGCTTTTTGTGTGTACAGTTTTTTTTTTGATAACTGCTGCTCTGCTATGCTATTGTGTTCCTCTGTCCCAAAAAGATTGGAGAAGGGAATAATGCTTTCTAATGTTTATGGTGCACAGTGCACACTCTGCAATGTACAGGTAATGCTATTTCTAATTAAAACAAATATTGTGTGCTTCTGTTTAAGGATATCTTGTTTTTTTTAAATTATTCAGGTAAGTTTAGTATATTTGTATACTTATTCTAATTTTTAACATCCCTAGAGTAACGTCTTTGATCGTGGTGTCACAATAGACCCATTGTGCGGCTAATGTCTTGTTTCACTGTGAAAAGATCACAACGATGTAAAGCTTTGGTTCGCGCCACATTGAAGAGCCCATCTTCGGTGACGTAGTGTCTTCCGAACTCCCTTGGAACGCCCATCTTTCAAACTTTCAAGCCGCACTCCTATTGGCTCCTAATCACGTGACAAACGGTCGCGGGAAGTCCTTTATCGCGCGTGATGGGAAGAACCAGTTATTCATTCAATCGGTTTAGTAAACATCGGCTAATTTCTTGTGGAATTTCGGAGTTTGGCGAGTTAGTAGTTTCCGAGCTACATGAAGTGACGGGACCGGGATAACGCTCGACACCTAACCCGCTCCACCCGCTCGCTCCTGTTCTTTTAGGAGAACAGACCTTCGTGTCTTGCTCTTTTCAACGTTGGATGGGCGTGTTTTTATTGGCAACAAGCTAGCTACCATTTCTTAACATGCTAGCGATGTTAACGTTGACGGTCTGAACGTCCACGGAGCGCTCGGTTGGTAAACCGAACTTTATTAACCACTCCGTCGGTCTACGGCAGCTCGATAAAGTTTGGAGAGGAAAAAACGTAAGATTACGTTGACCGAAAGGCGGTTCACCACCCGCGGACATTTTCGCGTCGATGAAGTCGGGCTTTAATTCCAACATGTCGAGTTACAGTCTCCACCGCCACGGGTCGGCGGTCCAGAAGGTTCGACCCATTTGCCAGAAGCTGCAGTTCACGTCCAGCGACGGGGAGGACGAGTCGATCGAGGACGTCAATAACAGCACCGGGGCCGAGTCAGGGTTCACCGAGCTGGATTCCCCGCTGCGTGTGCGTCGAGAGGCCGTCGAGAAGCGCCTGGCAGGGGGGAGCTCCTCGGGTCGCACCGGGGACGACGACGACGTGGAGCTGTGGGACGAAGAGGGCTTCAGTTCGCCCTCGTTACGTTCTCCAAGGAGCGCTATTTTTGCGAACTGCTCTCCTTCGCCGCGGAAGAGCCCCCGTCTGTACTGCGGGTCCCCGGAGCCGTCCTTCGTCCAGGACGACGGAGAGACGTCCAGCTCCCCCATCCCGGACTGCCCCGACACACCTCCGCACAAAACGTTCAGAAAACTTCGCCTTTTCGATACTCCGCACACCCCAAAGGTTTGTACATATAACAACTGACATAACTATCTATAACAACTGATCTTACATACGGCAATGTTTTAAGATGTGTGTATTTAGGACCAATTTCAACCCACGTATTCGTGGGCTGAAAGTTGGGGTTTCGATGACTTTGTTGTCCAATACCTCCTAAATATGTTTCCTACTGTGTCGCACTGTGTCGGTTTTAACCGCTCTTTATTATATATTGATTTAACCAAGGCGATTTCAACATATGCACTGTTTGAATTTATTTTTTAGAGATAACGTATGTGCCCGTCAAGTAACTGCCCAATGACCTACTTATACTACACTTGCATAATAATGGCCCTGTCACTAGGATGACTTCAATGTGTCTGGGCATGACTTTCTGAACTGTACACACAGCTTGTTTTATATCAGTTTACCTGTGACATTACCTTTGTTATATGCATACAATTTTCATGCTATAGTCAAATAATTCAACATTCTGTTGCTATGAGTTGGTCTAGTTTCATCAGTTCATGGAGTATTCTGTAAATATTCAAACTGCTTGGATATATTTGAACCATCCATGTGTGTTTTCTCTTTCAGAGCCTGTTGTCCAGAGCCCGGGGCTCCGGTGTGGGGACATCCAGCAGGAGAGGGGCCCTGTTCAAAACCGGGGAGCAGGCTGGGAAGGCGGCCACAGACAGCGGTGGCTGGAGAAGCCAGGCGCCACTGGTCAACTTTAACCCGTTCACCCCTGACTCACTTCTCATCCAGTCGGCCACGCAGAAGAGAAACAACCGAAAGAGGGCACACTGGAATGAGTACGACACACACACACACACACACACACACACACACACACACACACACACACACACACACACACACACACACACACACACACACACACACACACACACACACACACACACACACACACACACACACACACACACACACACAAATTACAACACGGTGATCTGGTACCAGTCCCATTTACTCATCAGATGTACTTATCTGAATGACATTTTGGACTCTGTCTTTACCTTTTAAGCTTGTGTTTTTGCAGACGTGGCTGAGACTGTATGTAGATTGTCACACTACCATCCATGGTTTTGATTTTCCTAACTTGTAAACATGTTTACAATGTATTAAGACACAGTTGTCCCTTGACACGTTTTCCTGTATATGTCTAACACCTGTACTTTTCTCCTGATGCGTGTTGACTAAAACCCATTGTTGTTGAAAACGGAATCGTTAAAAAGCCGTTGACTAAGCTGAACCAGAGTGAAAGGGGTTTGGCCTGAAACCAAGACCTCGTGGTTATTAGTGAATTTTGCCATGTGCTTGCGAAAGTCGCTCAGTGCTGCCCTCTGGTGGTCAGAATGTGTAACAATGAGCTCTGTTGTTCTTCCAGCTCCTGTGGAGAGGACATGGAGGCCAGCGACTGTGAAGGGGAGGAAGAGATTGTTCCTCCATCCAAGGTAACCTTTTGCACCGGTGGAATTCATCAAGTATGACTTAACACTCGCTGATCACATTACCTTATATTAGCACACAATATCACATTATAAAAGTTAACCCTTTTATGTAGTGTTTTAAGTGTTTACAAAATTATAGTTTGTCTGTATATGAATTAAACACGGAGCTACTAAATACCAGGCTTAACTGCAATTCACGATATGCAAGTTTTTCTAGTTTCTATTCATCCCCCAAAAACAGATCTTCAAATAATTTGTGCTTTTAAGTCAACTGGAAACATTTTGAATGGAAGCCAACAAATTATATTAAACATTATTATACAACAGTTATATACATAGGTGATTGCATCATTTTAAATTAATAATCTAGAAACACACTGTAAAGCGTAACAATGTTACAAGGTCAAAATGTGTGTGTGTATATCTATATATAGATATATATATGTCAGGATATCTACTGATATGAAACCTATTATTGTGGTGAACATAACGGAATAGGGAGACTGTATTACCTGACATTATAGACCAAAGAGCCATTAGCTGGGTCTGAACAGCTGTGTTTATGTACTGAGAACCATTGCCACTAGAGGCTGATATCCCCAGCAAAGCAAGTGGCCCAACTTGTGTTTGAATATGTGAAATCTGGTTCAACTTGTTTGTAGATGGGAAATCTGGTTCAATGGTAATGGACTGTTTTATAAAGCGCTTTTATCCAAAGCTCTTTACAAGTCATGCCTCACATTCACCCATTCATACACGCATTTAACCACCGCCGGCGCAGTCAGCCATCAAGGAGACAGCGGTTAGGGTGTCTTGCTCAAGGACACCTCAACTGTTTTTAGTATGAGGAGCCGGGGGATGGAACCAGCAACCTACCTCCTGAGCTATACTGCAGCTTCAACTCATGTGTAGATGTGATATCTGGTTCAACTCGTTTGTAGATGTGGAATCTGGTTCAACTCGTGTGTAGATGTGATGTCTGGTTCAACTCATCTGTAGATGTGGAATCTGGTTCAACTCGTGTGTAGATGTGATGTCTGGTTCAACTCATCTGTAGATGTGGAATCTGGTTCAACTCATGTGTAGATGTGGAATCTGGTTCAACTCATGTGTAGATGGGAAATCTGGTTCTATGCAAGTTGGCTAATTTGGTTCAAGCACATTTACACTGACAATGTTGCTGCAAATGTGCACCCTAGTTTCATACATGACTACGTTTCTTGACCCAAACTCTACTTGCAATATTAATTTATTTCTAATTATTTTATGTATAGCGTCTTCCTTTTCCATACTGAAGAGGGCTGCACCGATACCACTAATACTAATAATAGACCTAGAATACATTTTTTGACCATGTATCAAGATGTGTATCAAATCTCTCCTTGACTGGAGAGAAGCATGTCCACAACAGACGCCTGTGAGGCATTTAGCTCTAAACGTGGCTGACTCTAACCCTGTCCCCCGTCCTCAGAGGATCACCATGAGGGAGAGCAATATGATGTCCCGCTACACCTCGGAGTTCCACGAGCTGGAGAAGATCGGCTGCGGGGAGTTTGGTGCCGTCTTCAAGTGCGTGAAGAGACTAGACGGCTGCATCTACGCCATCAAGAGGTCCAAGAAGCCTCTGGCCGGATCCGTAGACGAGTAGGTTTAACCTCTTTGAATTGGTCTTGAGTTGAACTTGATTTGACCATTCACCAGGCCAGTGCACATGTGGTGTTTCTACCTTCCATCCATTTCAATGATTTATATTTGTGTATTTTTATTGATTTATTTTCTTATTGGTATGTGATGTTATATGATATTTTACTTTTGAATTGATTGCTATCTGTCCTCTTTAACACACCCCTGCCTGCTATTGGTTCATTGTCTGGATTCGTACTTGTTTTTATTTAATTATTATACATTATTTTATGAAGGTTTATTATTTGAACCTGGGTTCTAGCTCCTAAGTAAAGCAGCCTCTGCTACCCCTTGTCCAGTACATGTTAGTAGTCCTTGAACCCAGACTCTCGGTCCTGTAACTAACCCTGCTCTCCACCCGCTCTCCAGGCAAAATGCCCTGCGGGAAGTCTACGCCCATGCCGTACTGGGCCAGCACCCCCACGTGGTGCGGTACTATTCGGCCTGGGCGGAGGACGACCACATGCTCATCCAGAACGAGTACTGCAACGGAGGAACCCTTTCCGACGTCATCGCCGAGAACTACCGCCAGCTGTGCTACCTGACTGAGCTGGAGCTCAAAGACCTGCTCCTCCAGGTCACCCGGGGCCTCAAGTACATCCACTCCACCTCGCTGGTACACATGGACATCAAGCCCAGTGAGTACCTCACCATATCAGGATGGGTGTAGCGGTCAGGCTATTAGACCGCCAGCCAATGGGTTCTTGATCGCCATCCTGGAGCAAGAGTCCTGCCTGCTCCTTCATCACATTCTGAATCTGCTGAATGACTGATTGCATGTGTTCCCCCAGGCAACATCTTCATCTCACGGAAGTCTGTTCCCAGCATGGATGAGTGTGATGAGGATGATGACAACGACGCCCTGACCACCAGTGTGGTCTACAAAATAGGTGACCTTGGTCATGTGACTAGGGTCAACAATCCCCAAGTAGAGGAAGGGGACAGCCGATACTTGGCCAATGAAGTTCTCCAAGAGGTAAGAGTCCCCCGCATGTCTGTGCTTCATGTCATCCCAATGCCTCTAAGGGAGTACATGTGTTTATGCATGTGTCCTGACCACCTGTTGTGTTTTCCTGCCCAGGACTACAGTAACCTGACCAAGGCGGACATCTTTGCACTGGCTCTGACTGTGCTTAGTGCCTCGGGGGCGGAGCCACTGCCCACCAATGGAGACAAGTGGCACGAGATCCGCAACGGGAAGCTGCCGGCCATCCCCCAAGTGCTCTCTGCAGAGTTTCTGGGCCTGCTCAAGGTAGGCTCATCTCTACCCTCTACACTACATCTCCCATGATGCCTGTACCCATCAATCAGCCTGCACTACAAGCCAATGATTACGTGCACTGCGCTAGTGAATAATAGGCAGCGTTTAAACATGACAGTATGCAGTTGTATGGCAGCTGTTTCGTTTTGGATATTAACCTCAGAAACAGTTTTCAAAACCTAGATGTATTTAAGAAGGCTCCAAATGCCCACAGGCCTCGCCCACTAACCCCTCAGCTGGATCTGATTGAGAGGTCTATTCTAATGAAATCCTCTAAAGGCCTCATCTTCACTAGGCTGTATGAAGGTCAGGGTGACATCCATCTGTCCCTTTCACTGCTACTGGATTCTCACTGGAAAATGCCTCATTTAATAGATATGATATAGGCCTACATGCTAATAGCTCTGCAGTAGTCTCCTCTAGTTGACATTTAGTGGAGTAGCTTCCAATGAAGGTTTCCTTCTGCTCACTGCTGCTTTAGAAGCTAATGTCCTCTTTCTTGGCTTCCAGCTGATGATCCACCCAAACCCGACCAGGAGACCCTCCACCTCGGACCTCATCAAGCACCCGGTGCTCCTCACCGCTGCCAGGATGAGTGCAGACCAACTTCGGGTGGAGCTCAACGCAGAGAGGTTCAAGAATGCCCTGCTCCAAAAGTAAGTTCACTCACCCAAGGCAGAGGCTCATTAGAACCTCACCTCCCCATCCACTCCACACCCAGCAGCCCCTTTGATGAGGTGCCCCCCCCCCCCCCACCTTGCTCCAGGTTGAAGAGGTTTTCTGTGTCCTGTTGCCATCTCTTGTGTTGTTTCATTGGTATAGTGAACCTTATTCATCCCAGAAGGGAATGTTAATTGTCACTGAATTACAGCACAGGGACCATTTCAGTTATTGTAGCCCATTGAGTGTTTTTTTTAAACTTCCAACTAAACTTCTTGCATTAACACGGTTCTGTTTCCCCCTCCCTCAGAGAACTGAAGAAGGCCCAGATGGCCAAAGCAGCAGCAGAGGAGAAGGTCCTCTCCACAGACCGGGTCCTGACCCGCTCAACGGTTCAAGCCAACCCTAGAACCTCTAGGCTTGTTGGCAAGAAGATGAACCGTTCTATCAGCCTGACCATCTACTGAGGACCTCTTCCAGAAGGCTTCCAGAACATGGCTGGGCCATGGACCCCACCCAAGCAGACGGTTGAAGCTGTAAATCTATTTTACAGCTGGAGACCTGTTGGGTACAGGCTGGGCCGGAGGACCTTGGACCTTGAGGACCGCACAATGCCGTGTTGCGCTCCGGTCATCTCGTCCACTTTGCGATCTTCTGGGCACGGGTTGGCCTACGTCGTCATGCCTACTCTAAAACTACCTGTTGTCTAGGTAGCTAGTGTACCTACATCGGCCCACATGCCACCCAGGTCTACTTCCTGCAAACAAAGACTTGAGCTGGCAGCCGGCCAGTGAGTGATGAAGCTCTCCAGTGTGAATGTACTTGCCCGTGGCCCTAGCACCTTACTGCCTGTCGTATGCTGGGGGTTCAGCATCAAATAAGAGCACTTTGTAGGTGACAAGTGGACCATGCCACGTAAAAAAGAAAGAGTAACCTGCTGCTATCCATGTTGTTTGTCCAGGTAAAGAGGTCCCGTTGGAGGTCAGATCACTTGGCTCTTACTTTGAAGTAGCAGGTGTTTAGCTTCATGTCCGTGACTTTTCTGGTGATCTCCCCATGAGAGGATCACTGTAGTTATGTTCTTCTGGCCTTGTCTGTCAGAACTGGTACTGTGTTTCTGGTTCCTGTGAGCTGCCAACCCTGCCTGTAGCAATCACCATCTTCTCCCTGTTCTCTGGCCTTCTTTATCTCTGATCAAATCACTTTGTTTCCACAGGGCTGGTTTTCACACTTTGCTCTTGGTTTTTTTCTGTTGTTGGGTTTTGTTCTTACAGTAAACATAATACTGTTATAACCTGTAAACATTACTTTCTAATAAATTCCCATCATGTTGTCATGTTCTGCGTTGAGTGACTTACTTTTGTACTTACCGTTAACCGAACTCTATTGATGACCTCAGCACAAACCAGAGCTTCACAGCCTCCCATCTCAGCCACAGGGTTCTGTGGGTTTAACCTAGAGAGAGGAAGACCTCCAATGTTATGTGGGTGACACAAACTGATATCCTCATCATAAAGGCTCATTTTAAACGAGACATTAGGGTAAACATGCCGGTTAGTCATCTAGTCGCTGAGCGGTGCTGCTGTCACGCACACGGAAACCCTCACCGACACCCACGTGACCGCCGCTCGGAGGAGCCGTCTCCGTTGGAGAGCATCGGACCCGCGGCTCGGAGAGGGACACTCGTCGCTATGGCCTTGAGAGACGAGCTGTTAAAGTCCATATGGCACGCCTTCACCGCCTTGGACGTAGATAAAAGTGGCAAGGTGTCCAAATCCCAGCTGAAGGTATCGTTATTATTCGTTGTATTATTCGTTAATGTTTAGTTGTTTCTTGTCGTAGTGGATCGAGACGAGGGAAACACGCAGAGGTCCTTCACACGGACGGGATCTGCCTTTTATTTTATTTTATTTTTTTTAAGTAATTTTTGTTGAAATCCAAGCGTCAGTAAACCATATTGGTTTACTTTTTGATCGTGATCAGTTTGTTCTCGTAGTTTCTGTTCCAGTCCGTCAGTGGTTACTCTTTAACGGTTCGCTCTCCAGGAACCGTTAGTGGAGTCGGTTCACTAACGGTCGCCGACTTTACAAGTACAACTTAATTGTGTTAGACGATTAAAATACTAACATTTAGAGATTGTTGTGACCTGCAGGGTAGGCCTACATAAAAGTAACCTAAATCGACAAATTGTCGATTTTGGTTACTTTTATGTAGGCCTACCCGGTGGGTCAATATAGACATCTGTAAATGTTAATATTGTAATGGTGGTTTGACATCATGGTGGTGGTTGTGTCTGCAGGTGCTCTCCTATAACCTGTGCACCTTGATGAAGATCCCTCACGACCCCGTGGCGCTGGAGGACCACTTCAAAGACGACGACGAAGGACCTGTCTCCAACCAGGGCTACATGCCTTACCTCAGCACGTTCATCCTGGACAAGGTGAGTCCCACCCCCACCTGACCCCTACTCCCTGCTACCACACACCTGTGGAGGACCTGGTCCATCACCATGAGACCCACAAGGAACACAAACTAGACCTCCAGTTGTTGTTCTGCTGTTCTGTGTCTCCATGTTGTGAGAGGGATTCTGCAGCCTCTTCAAAACAAATGACCCATCAGATTTTAGCTACAAACGGTACATTATGATAAAAGCCAAAGAACTGAAAACAGTGACCTGTGTTGAAGTCAACAGGTTATAGTAAACTGTGACTTGGAATTGTTTTGTGATGATGGCAAGTGTGTAAAAATCAGTTTGTTGTTAGATTGAGGGTTAGTTCCATCAAGCCAGTTATGCTGCTATTCATCATAATCAATCACACAATTGAGTTTTGTATTTTCAAATCGTCGAATTGAAAACTTTTATCGTTTTACAAATGCTATAAGTACAATTAAAGCCAATTATATATTACCAGTTATATAACCTATTAATAATTATATAATCATCAAACTCTTTACATCTGTACACAGCCTGGCTTATTTGTACTTCTCTGAGACGCTCTTAGCACGTTCTTTAGTTCTGTCTTGGTACTTTTCCATAACTTCTTCTGTGTTTGTGGGAACCCTGATACCCTGCTCTCTAGTCCTGATACCCTGCTCTCTAGTCCTGATACCCTGCTCTCTAGTCCTGATACCCTGCTCTCTAGTCCTGATATCCTGATATCCTGCTCTCTAGTCCTGATACCCTGCTCTCTAGTCCTGATACCCTGCTCTCTAGTCCTGATATCCTGCTCTCTAGTCCTGATACCCTGCTCTCTAGTCCTGATACCCTGCTCTCTAGTCCTGATACCCTGCTCTCTAGTCCTGATACCCTGCTCTCTAGTCCTGATATCCTGCTCTCTAGTCCTGATACCCTGCTCTCTAGTCCTGATACCCTGCTCTCTAGTCCTGATACCCTGCTCTCTAGTCCTGATACCCTGCTCTCTAGTCCTGATACCCTGCTCTCTAGTCCTGATATCCTGCTCTCTAGGTACAGGTCCGGTACTTGGTTCGAATCCCCAGATTTCACACATGGGGTAAAACATTGAATACAAATACCTATTACCCCCACACACACACACACACACACACACACACACACACACACACACACACACACACACACACACACACACACACACACACACACACACACCCCTCCCCCCCCCTCCGGTCCCGCCCCCCCCTCTCCGTCTGATGCCCCCTCCTTAAGAAAAAGTTACCTCAAGAGGTTTCAATGAGGGAGGAATGACGTCATTCACACGGCCATGCCAGCTCACCACACACACACACACACACACACACACACACACACACACACACACACACACACACACACAGTGAGTTTGCTTTGACTCGTTCCCAAGGAAACTCCACCCAGTTTCACCAGGAATGACCCCTCCCCCTCCCCTTTCTTCCTCTCCCTATTCTCTCTTCCTCTTCCTCTCCTTATTCCTTAGAGAGAGAGAGAGAGAGAGAGAGAGAGAGAGAGAGAGAGAGAGAGAGAGAGAGAGAGAGAGAGAGAGAGAGAGAGAGAGAGAGAGAGAGAGAGAGAGAGAGAGAGAGAGAGAGAGAGAGAGAGAGAGAGAGAGAGAGAGAGAGAGAGAGAGAGTTTCATTGTGAACATGAGAAGGGAAGTGAGACGGTGGACATGGAATAATCGGACACAGTACAATTAGGTCAGGTCAAATTTTATTTACCCAGCCGATTAGATTCGATTATAATGTATTGTCATTTCACAGCACAAGTATAGTACCGTGTAAATTGTTTGGGATCTAACCAGAGTGCAACGGTTACAGTAAAGTGCATGGTGATATATAATGTAATATGAATGGTGATATGAATTACAGACGCTAGCGTCACAACGTAGCTCACACAGCATCTTAAGTCAGAAGACAGACAGGTGATGGAGAGAGACAGATACTCTCTCTTGAAGAGAGCCCCCCAAGCAGGGGCTGCTTTGGTTCAACTCTCTCCATTTGTCACATCCCAAACTATCCATTCACGCTTAAAATCACGTTCAAAGCAGCTTTCTGAGTCTTTAAATCTGTCTTTTATTTGTGCGTGTCTTATAATGTGTGACCGGTGAACTAGTGCCGTAACCAATGGAATAGTTTTGCTTTGTATTGTATATCCCAAATAACTAACTAATAACATTCAGAACCCCAACTTAATGCTATATGCCAAGTTATTTCAGGACCAGGAAAGGAGGCATGAACTAGCCATTATAGCTAGCCAACTCTTGCTTGAACTAGCCATCCTAGCTAGCCAACTCTTGCTTGAACTAGCCATGATAGTTCGCCAACTCATGCCTGAACTAGCCTTCATAGCTAGCCAACTCATGCTTGAGCTAGCCATCTAAGCTAGCCAACTAATGCTTGAACTAGCCATCATAGCTAGCCAACTCTTACCTGAACTAGCCATCCTAGCTAGCCAACTCTTGCTTGAACTAGCCATGATAGTTCACCAACTCATGCCTGAACTAGCCTTCATAGCTAGCCAACTCATGCTTGAGCTAGCCATCTAAGCTAGCCAACTAATGCTTGAACTAGCCATCATAGCTAGCCAACTCATGCTTGAACTAGCCATCATAGCTAGCCAACTCATGCTTGAACTAGCCATCATAGCTAGCCAACTCATGCTTGAACTAGCCATCATAGTTAGCCAACTCATACTTTAACTAGTCATCATAGCTAGCCAATTTATGCTTGAACAAGCCATCATAGCTAGCCAACTCATGCTTGAACGAGCCATCATAGTTAGCCAACTTATTCTTGAATTAGCATCATGGTTAGCTAACCCAGATTTGAACTAGCTATCATAAATACAAGATACAATCATTTGTATTTGCCATTTGCAATAAGTACAATGGAATGCTCATTCCCCATTCCCTCCCACAGTATGAATTTCTAAAACAATACTATTAAAATACTATACATAATAAAAATGAACATAAAAAGAACAACGAAGAACAATAAAGATGATTGATGAATGATATGTACATGTTTTGAATTGTGCAAAAGATTTAAAAGCATTTAAAGTGGAAGTAGTGCAGCAGCATCATTAGTGCAGTAACTTACGTATGACCGTGTAATGTTAATGACATGTTATGATAGTGGCAGCACTAGCAGTTCAGTAGATCCACTGCCTGTGGAAGAGATGGTGCCCAGGGTGGTTGTGGTCCTTAGTGATGGAGATGGCCTTATTCCGACATCTGGTCCTACAGATCTCCTTAATGCATAGAAGTGCAGTGATCTTTTCTGCCGTCCTCACGACCTTCTGGATGTCTTTCTTGTCCCGTTCAGTGGTGTCTCCGTACCACACAGTGACACCATGCGTCAAGACGCTCTCTACGGTGCCACGGTAGAAGTTCACTAGCCACCTCTGGCCGCATTTCCTGAGGCACCGCACAGCATGACCTTCTTGTTGCGGGTCCACGCCAGGTCATCGGAAATCTGTAGCCCTAGGAAACAGAAGCAGCTTACGACTTCCACCAGTGTCCCGTCCAGGCTGAGTGGGTTCCCCGGTGGCTCCTGAAGTCCACGATGAGCTCCTTGGTCTTGCTGACATTCAGTGCGAGGCTGTTGTCTTCACACCATCATGTCAGCTGGACCACCTCATCTCTGTACTCCGTTTCATCGCCCTCGCTTATCAGGCCGATGACTGTGGTGTCCTCTGCAAACTTGATACTCCCATTATTGCTGTGCGTGGCAGTACAGTCATGTGTGTACAGCGAGTACAGCCGGGGACTGAGGCAGCAGCCTTGGGGTGCTCCGGTGAGTCCATAATCCAGTTACAGATGGGGGCGCCCAGACCTAGGTCCCTCAGTTTCAGGACCAACTTGGAGGGAACGATGGTGTTGAACGCCGAGCTGTAGTCAATGAACAGCAGTCTGACGTAGGTGTCCCTCCTGTCTAGGTGCTCCAGGGCCGTGCGTAGTGCCAGGGAGATGGCGTCGTCTACAGACCTGTTTGGTCTGTATGCAAACTGGAGTGGGTCTAGAGATGGGGATGGAAAAGTTAATATGTGACATTACAAGTTCATGGCTATGGATGTTAAAGCCACTGGACGATAATCATTGAGGCTTGTTACCTTTGGTCTTTTTGGGTAACGGCACAATGGTGGTCTCTTTGAAGCACGCTGGGTCGACAGGCTGTTGCAGTGATGCGTTGTCGATGTCGGTGAACACAGGAGCCAGCTGGTCGGCCATCATAGCTAGCCAACTCAGATTTAAAGTAGCCATCATAGCTAGCCAACTTATGCTTAAACTAGCCATCAGCCAACGGTGGTTTGAACTGAACACCGTAATGAGTCATCATACTGTATGATGGTTAACCATAAGGAGTTATCTCAGTGTGTGGTTACCATGGGTTACCATCTAGGCCTGGTCCAGGCCAGCAGGAGCCAGATCCTCAGGCCCCTGAATCCCAATGACCACGTGGGGCCAGAGAGGAAGGGAGGGCGGGCCCCGGGGAGCGGCCCTGACAAGGCCCCATTGTGGACTGCTAGAGTGAGGGCCCAGTGACACCCAGGGGAAGGAGAGACAGAAAGGGTGAATAGGAGAGAGAGAGGCAGAGAGAGAGAGAGAGAGAGAGAGAGAGAGAGAGAGAGAGAGAGAGAGAGAGAGAGAGAGAGAGAGAGAGAGAGAGAGAGAGAGAGAGAGAGAGAGAGAGAGAGAGAGAGAGAGAGAGAGAGAGAGAGAGAGAGAGAGAGAGAGAGACGTTATTATTTTTGTACATATATATATATGTGTGTGAGTCTTTAAAATAAAGATGGGTTATGAATGTAATATAACTAGTATTCATTTGATTTGAGGCAGAAGAGACTGTGAGAGAGAGAGAGAGAGAGAGAGAGAGAGAGAGAGAGAGAGAGAGAGAGAGAGAGAGAGAGAGAGAGAGAGAGAGAGAGAGAGAGAGAGAGAGAGAGAGAGAGAGAGAGAGAGAGAGAGAGAGAGAGAGAGAGAGAGAGAGGAACACAACAGACCAAAGAGCTGCTCTCTCACAACACGTCTTCCCTGCTCCCCACAATGTCTGCCAACCGGCTGATGCTACTCCCAGGCTAGCGCTATGTAGCACTTAACATCCTCCAGTTTACTGTGACTGAGCACTAAAAACCCACACATGTAGGAACGTCTATCAGGAAGCTCTGGGAGCTGTTGTTGTTGTTGTTGTTTTGAATCCCGATTCCACCAAAACAAGAAGTGTTCCTCATCCCACAGAATGCCCCGTCAGCCCTGCCAGGAATCTCCATGGCAACCAACCGCAGCTCTCACCAACCCAACATTTCCTCTCCAAGGCAACAATCGTACCTTTTCAAGGGCTTCTTGCTGCTAGAGAGAGAGAGAGAGAGAGAGAGAGAGAGAGAGAGAGAGAGAGAGAGAGAGAGAGAGAGAGAGAGAGAGAGAGAGAGAGAGAGAGAGAGAGAGAGAGAGAGAGAGAGAGAGAGAGAGAGAGAGAGAGAGAGAGAGAGAGAGAGAGAGAGAGAGAGAGAGAGAGAGAGAGAGAGAGAGAGAGAGAGAGAGAGAGAGAGAGAGAGTTTAGTTCCAGCTTAGTTCCAGCTCTCTGTTCCAGCTCTCTGTTCCGCTGGAAGACGGGGGACCAACCTGTTGCACTGAACCCTGAGTCATTCCATACATGACATACCAGAGCCTGGGATTCAACAACGTTACACAATACACATACAGGATAAGCAGTGAAATGAAAGTAGCAGTGCTATGCAGAAATTGTGGTACAACTGTCATAAACTATTTAATAATAATAACTATACTAAATCTAACTATAAAATAATGGCCGATGTTGTATATTCAATGCACCACACACCTTGGTGTTATATTTAAAGTGTCTGAGACGCTTAAAGAAGTATTTTTCAGCTGGAAAATAGGGCTTTTCATAATACAGGTCTTACTATGGCTATTGGAACAACAGCCCTAGAAAGCTGGTGCTGCATGACCAGAGAACAACAGCCCTAGAGAACTGGTGCTACATGACCAGAGAACAACAGCCCTAGAGAACTGGTGCTACATGACCAGATAACAACAGCCCTAGAGAACTGGTGCTACATGACCAGATAACAACAGCCCTAGAGAACTGGTGCTACATGACCAAAGAACAACAGTTGGAACAACAGCCCTAGAGAACTGGTGCTACATGACAAAAGAACAACAGTTGGAACAACAGCCTTAGATAACTGGTGCTACATGACCAGAGAACAACAGCCCTAGAGAACTGGTGCTACATGACCAGAGAACAACAGTTGGAACAACAGCCCTAGAGAACTGGTGCTACATGATCAGAGAACAACAGCCCTAGAGAACTGGTGCTACATGACCAGAGAACAACAGCCCTAGAGAACTGGTGCTACATGACCAGAGAACAACAGCCCTAGAGAACCGGTGCTACATGACCAGAGAACAACAGCCCTAGAGAACCGGTGCTACATGACCAGAGAACAACAGTTGGAACAACAGCCCTAGAGAACTGGTGCTACATGATCAGAGAACAACAGCCCTAGAGAACTGGTGCTACATGACCAGAGAACAACAGCCCTAGAGAACTGGTGCTACATGACCAGAGAACAACAGCCCTAGAGAACCGGTGCTACATGACCAGAGAACAACAGTTGGAACAACAGCCCTAGAGAACTGGTGCTACATGACCAGAGAACAACAGTTGGAACAACAGCCCTAGAGAACTGGTGCTACATGACCAGAGAACAACAGTTGGAACAACAGCCCTAGAGAACTGGTGCTACATGACCAGAGAACAACAGTTGGAACAACAGCCCTAGAGAACTGGTGCTACATGACCAGAGAACAACAGTTGGAACAACAGCCCTAGAGAACTGGTGCTACATGACCAGAGAACAACAGTTGGAACAACAGCTCTAGAGAACTGGTGCTACATGACCAGAGAACAACAGCCCTAGAGAACTGGTGCTACATGACCAGAGAACAACAGCCCTAGAGAACCGGTGCTACATGACCAGAGAACAACAGTTGGAACAACAGCCAAAGAGAACTCGCAAAAGTCCACCGAACGGCGGTGAACCAACTTTTGTTGGTGAACCAAATTACAAGACTGAATGCTGGTATAATTTAAGGGAATATATAATTGTTAATTTACATATACTACCCACATTGTAATAGTGCAAAGTTGGTGGAAAAGTATTTTAACCCTCTCTCAGACGCGGACCTTAACATCAACCACGGCACCTTCCCACATCCACACCCTGGTAGTGTCACCTCTCTCCATCGGTGTCCAAAACCATGAAACCAACAAGAAGAACGTTCAAGAAGGATTGTACACTTGTTTTCTCTAAATACTAATATCTCTAAGTGTATTTAGTGATGAAATGGCATAAACTACTTTGTTGAAGATCATTTGAGACACACCACATTTAAAACTAAACAAAACTGATTTGGGGTTTACTGCCCCTTTAATGCCTTATAAATGTGAACTTCAAATCTTGGCCGTTAAAGGTGCAGCAGGTAGGATGTAAAGGCTATTTGAGTGTAATTGGTTAGAAATGCCATCCATCAGCTATTAGTAAGTGAGCCTGTAAGAGGTTCAAGTGGACTGAGTGCCTCTGTATGGGACCATTTAGATGTTGGAACACTCTCTGACCAATCAGGGCTAATATCTTCCCTGATTGGTTAACAAAGAAACCATGTCTCTCCGTAGCCCAACGGTAAAGTTACTACTGCAAAGATGTGTCTGATTTGAACCATTAGCGACATGGCTGATGGTTCTCCTCGGAGAAGCACTCCCCGGTCCGGAAACGGATCCAGGCCGCTAGTGACGGCACGTTGGTGCATCAAAGTGTTGATGGAGTCAGGGACTAAAGAGAAGCAGAAGCAGAAGCATGTCCGCTGGTCAATCCCACAAGAAAAACTCAAATCGCTGTGCAATCTCCTGAAAGACTGATGAATAAGGAGAGATTAGCTGGAAGCCGACTGGGAGCTCTCAGGTCTCTGTATCACACTACATATTAGGCTTTGTTTTATAAAACATTTGACAATCATTGCTTTGAAGCTGTTTTAGTGCCACAAAAAAATCTACAATTGTTCTCATTTAATTAGTAGTATTTTTGTGTTGATTTGTTGACCACCAGGTGAAGGAGGAGTTCGACCGCCAGGACTTTGACAGGATGTGCTGGACCCTGTGCGCCAGGAAGAACCTGGACCGTACTGACCTGCTGATCTCTGACGACGACGCCTTCCACATCTGGTGCATCTTCAACTTCCTGTGTGAAGACCGCTACCCGTTGGCCATCGTCACCGAGGAGGTGAGCCCCGCCCTCTCTCCTGATCCACACATCTGTGGAAGGGCGTGGCCAGACACTGGACTATGTTCACATGTTAGAATCACCCATGTTCAGGTTTGGTGGGGCTATGATTGTATTGGTAATACATTACATTACATTACATTACATTACAGTCATCTACCTAACAATCTACTTAGATAATCTACTTAGTAAAACACTAGTAAAGGTCATTAGAGGATGCGCTAGGAGGAAGGATCCGGGTAGTGTTTCCTGAAGAGATGGGTTTTAGCCTGCGGTGGAAGATGGGGAGTGACTCTGCAGTCCTGACATCCGTGGGGAGTTTGTTCCACCAAATTGGGGCCAAGACGGAGAAGAGCCGTGACCGCGTAGATCGGCCACAGGGGCCCCTAAGTGAGGGGGCAAGCAGACGGCCCGAAGAAGCCCAGCAAAGTGGACGGGCAGGGATGGAGGGCTTGACCATTGCCTGGAGGTAGGATGGAGCTGTTCCCTTCACTGCCCTGTAGGCTAGCACCAATGTCTTGAACTGGATGGAGCAGCTAGAGGGAGCCAGTGTAGAGTCTGAAGGAGGGTAGATGTGTGGAGAACTTGAGGCGGTTGAACACCAGGCGAGCTGCAGCTTTCTGAATGAGCTCCAGGGGCCTGATGGCAAATGCCGGGCGCCAGCAAGGAGGGAGTTGCAGTAGTCCAGCCGGGAGGACAAGAGCCTGGAGGAGCACCTGGCAGCCTTTCAGTGAGAAAAGGGCGAATCCTCCTGATGTTGTAGAGGAGGAATCTGCAGGAGCGTGTCACCATGCAATGTTTGCATCGGTGCAAACATTGTTTGCGACAAGTCGTCCAGGGTCCCACCCAGATTCCTTGCGGTTCGAGTAGGTGTCACCACAGCATCATCAATGGTGACAGCCAGGTCTCGGTGCGGACAGCCCTTTGCCGGGAAGAACACTAGCTCAGTCTTGTCCAGGTTGAGCTTTAGGTGGTGCATCGACATCCACTAGAGATGTCTGCTAAGCACGCGGCAATGTGTGTTTCCACTTGCGTGTCCGAGGGGGGAAACGACAAGACCAGTTGGGTGTCGTCAGCATAGCAGTGGTAGGATAAGTCATGGGAGTGGATAACAGGACCGAGGGACGTTGTGTAGAGGGAGAAGAGAAGAGGACCCAGGACCGATCCTTGTGTACTAATAAACTATACTAATATAGCAGTAGTGGGCTGCTTATGACAGCCTTTCATGTTTATATCTGCTGTGAGGGGAGTACGAGAGAGAATTCTAGTTACTTCTATCCTCTGTCTGTCTGTCTGTCTGTCTGACTGTCTGGACACGTGACCTATAAAGCACTCAGAGTGAACCTTGTTGAGAACTTGTTGGTAGTATTGTCTACCCTGGTCAGCACATGCAGTACTGGATGATCGCATGCTTTTGTGATCCAAACTTGTGTTGCTGTACTTGATAAGACTGTACAGTGAGTGTTCTAACAGGCTATTTTGGAAGGCGCCCGGTTGGGACCCAGAGAGCACAAGAGGAAGTTTGAAACTTCCTCTCCCGTACAAAAGCTCCACCGTTTGCTGTCATGCGTGCTGAATAGCAGAGGACACACGGTAGTCTACCACAGCCTAGATTTGTATACTGTGGAAACTTCCAGTGACGCTTGTCATCCAAGATTCAAGATGTTTTTATTTGCCATGTGCAACAAGTGGAATGTTACCTCCCCATACAACAATACTATACTATGCTATGCTAAGCTATGCAATACTTTACTATATAATACTATAGTATAAACAACACTATATACTCACTTATATATACTATAATATATACTATAAACAGCATTCGAATATATATATGGCGAATGGTGCAAAAAGCTTTTTAAAGTGCCAGTAGTGCAGCAGCATCATGAATACAGAGCGGTACAGTCCAGTAGAGTGCAGTAACTGTACTGAGTGCAGTAACAGTAGAAGTGTAATGGAATAGGGTGACATGGCAGTGGTTCAGGAGGTGTACTGAGTCCAGTAGAAGTGTAATGGAATAGGGTGACATGGCAGTGGTTCAGGAGGTGTACTGGTGCAGTACAGTAGAAGTGTAATGGAATAGGGTGACATGGCAGTGGTTCAGGAGGTGTACTGAGTCCAGTAGAAGTGTAATGGAATAGGGTGACATGGCAGTGGTTCAGGAGGTGTACTGGCTGTGGGTGAAACCTGTCCTTGAACCTTCTTCGCCTGGTTCTGATGCTGTTGTACCGGCAACCGGACCACAGGGGGGAGAAAAGATGGTGCCCAGGGTGGCTGTGGACTTTAATGATGGAGATGGCCTTATACCGGCATCTAAGGGTCCTAAGGTCATGGAAGTGCACACCGATGATCTTTCCCGCCGTCCTCACGACCCTCTGGATGGCTTCCTTGTCCTGTGCCGTGGTGTTGCTGTACCACACAGTGACGCCACTCGTCACTTCTCTCATAATATATGAGTGAGATGTCTGAAAGGGATTTAATTTTCTTGACACATGTGTTGACACATAGAGGAATGTTGGACATCTCTAGAAAAGTCTATTCATTCATTAAGCAGACAGGTTTATTCAAACCAACTCACAGTAAATTCAGATACATGTCATTATGATGGAGCAGGAAGGTGCTTACACATCTTGCTCTAGGATGCCTGCTAGACTTCAGGCATTGGGGTTTGAACCCAGAAACACACACACACACACACACACACACACACACACACACACACACACACACACACACACACACACACACACACACACACACACACACACACAGGTTTTTGCCATTGAGAAGGTTTGCATTTCACATATCTGTGATGTGATTGACAGGCAACATTCCCTGAACCAATCACAGAAGAGATGCCTTGATTGGTCAGAAATGACCAATGACCAAGGAGGAGGGGTCTAAGATCTAAATGGTTTCATACAGAGTCATGGTTGGTATTCCAATGTGCATATGACAGACAATCAACGTGAATCACCAACTCATAAACACACACACACACACACACACACACACACACACACACACACACACACACACACACACACACACACACACACACACACACACACACACACACACACACACACACACACACACACACACACACACACACACCAAACACACACACACACACACACACACTGCCCCTGCAGATGGAGTACTTCCTGCGTAAGCTGAGCGAGGCCATGGGGGGCAGCTGGGTGGAGGAGCGCTTTGAGGATTACAAGCTGGAGCTACAGGCCCAGCGCCGGAGCCTGAGCGCCTGGGAGCTCATCACCCTGGTGGCCTCCGGTCACTTCAGCAAGGGCATGGACCGCCAGACCCTCTCCATGGGCATCAGCGAGGTGTACCACGAACTCATCCTGGACGTCCTTAAACAGGTGTGCCTCGCCCGCACGCACGCACGCACGCACACACACACACACACACACACACACACACACACACACACACACACACACACACACACACACACACACACACACACACACACACACACACACACACACACACACACACACACACACACACACACACACACACACACACACACAAACAAAATCATGGAAGTATGACTGAATGTCTGTATGCCTGAAACCAAGATACAAACCAGTACCGGTTGTGTATGACCGGTGTGTGTATGTTATTATTATATATATATATATATATATATATATATATATATATGTATATATATGTGTGACTGTGTCAGGGCTACATGATGAAGAAGGGCCACAAGAGGAAGAACTGGACGGAGCGCTGGTTCGTCCTGAAGCCCACGTCCATCTCCTACTACATGGGGGAGGACCTGGTGGAGAAGAAGGGAGACATCCAGCTGGATGGGAACTGCTGTGTGGAGGTGGGTTACCACCACCGTCTCTGGGTCCCTGGTTGAATGGTTGAATGGAGATCTACTTTGGGGGAGTCATCTGGTTAAGGGAGCGAGGGTTCACCAGTTCAGTCTTCATTCAGAACCACCTTGTAGAACCTGTCATGTGTTTGATGTAACGGGTGGGATCGTAACGCACTCTGGATAAGTATTCAGCAAGTCTTTGTTGAGAGTTATAAGACACACGATGCAGCACCAGAAGTGTGACCAGAACGTCCTGAAGATGTACAGGTTTTTTATGAAGATTGATTGGACGGAGGCGTGCATAGGAAGGTATCGTTTGTCCTTATAAGGTCATAACCACAGGTGAAGAGAGCAAGGTCCATCCAGGGTCCTGCCAGAGGAGAACCGTGTCCACATAAGGTCATCATTACACCGGTCAATGTGCACCGCTGGGCCTTTGAACTGCCAATCAGAACTCCATGTTTCTTCCATATTTATGTGAGCACAGGCTCTCTGTTCCATATTCATCATCCTGTTCAGTTCATTTCACCACAGTGAAAGTGAAACGAAGATGTTATTTTGAACCAATATAGAAGTACATGTTACTTCAGATGGCCTGACAGAGCTGACTGATGAGCAAAGCATCATCATAATAATTCTACCATCTGTTATGTTATCTTATGTTAATGTTAATATTTGGATTTGGATGAATGAACAGGGGGTTGTACATTCTTTGATCTCATACTCTGTAGACCTGGGTTGGTTTACTCAGGATCTAAATGAATGAGGTTCGGCATGAATGCCAGTATTCACACCAGGATCCAGACATGCAGGTCTGTATGGTGGTGTGTACGGAGGGGAGGCCCGACGTCCCCATTAACCGCTGTTGTTCCCGTGTTTTCCGTCCCCAGCCGTTAGCGGACAAGGACGGAAAGAAGTGTCTCTTCCTCATCAAGTGTGCGGGGAAGAGCTTTGAGATCAGCGCGTCGGACAAGAAGAGGAAACAGGAGTGGATTCAGGGTAAGACACCTGCTCTGTGTCCTCATCGGAGCCGCCCGGGGGGTAGTGCACCATGGATATATCTTATATATACAGTATATCTGTGTATATATATATATATTTATATATTTATATATATATATTTATATATATATATATATTATATATATATATATATATATATATATATATATATATATATATATATATATATATTTTTTAAATATATTTATATATATATATTTATATATTTATATATGTGGACCTTTACTTCCATCTCCGAGAGGAACACCTTGACCAACAGTTCCACTAAGGACCTGAGCTGCAGTTTATCAGCCAGTGAGAGAATCATGTGATGATTTAGATTTAGAGTTTTTGAATAGCTACATACAGCTACCTATTAATATATTCCACTATACTATTTTACTACAAAAATAAACTAAACTATTAGTACTACACTTATATACTTAACTTTTTGCCATTGAAAGCTGACCTGTAACTTTGCCTTACCTTGTGTCACATGATGTGTGGTAGCAAAGGTGGATCACTAGCCAGACAAACCAGGGCTTTCTATTGTCTCCTGGTGCTCTGCTCCTATCAGTAGTTTTGTTTGTTTCCACTGAGGGCTTCCTCCTAAAACGCTAGAGAGCTATATTCAGGAAATGCTATAATTAGCTTAGATTTTGTGTCTCTGTTTTCTCAGATTTGTCTAAATATCTCATATCTCACTATATCATATTTCACTATATCTCACTATATCATATCTCACTATATCATATCTCACTATATCATATCTCACTATCTCACATCTCACTATATCATATCTCTATAATATATCTCTATATCATATCTCACTATATCATATCTCACTATATCTCACTATATCATATTTCACTGTATCATATCTCACTATATCTCACTTTATCATATCTCACTATATCATATCTCACTATATCCTATCTCACTATATCATATCTCACTATATCTCACTATATACTATATCATATCTCACTATATCTCACTATATCCTATCTCACTATATCATACCTCACTATATCTCACTATACCATATCTCACTATATCCTATCTCTATATCATATCTCACGAAATCGCACTATATCATATCTCACTATATCACATCTCTCTATATCATCTCACTATATCTCACTATATCCTATCTCTATATCACATCTCTCTATATCTAACTATATAATATCTCACTATATCTCACTATACCATATCTCACTATATCATATCTCTATATCTCACTATATCATATCTCTCTATATCTCACTATATCATATCTCTATATCTCACTATATCATATCTCACTATATCATATCTCTATCATATCTCTCTATATCATATCTCTATCATATCTCTCTATATCTCACTATATCCTATCTCACTATATCCTATCTCACTTTATCATATCTCTATACCATATCTCACTATACCATATCTCACTATCATATCTCCCTATATCATATCTCTATATCTCACTATACCATATCTCACTATATCATATCTCTATATCATATCTCACTATATCATATCTCTATATCTCACTATATCATATCTCCCTATATCATATCTCTATATCTCACTATACCATATCTCACTATATCATATCTCTATATCTCACTATATCATATCTCCCTATATCATATCTCTCTATATCATATCTCTATATCTCACTATATCATATCTCCCTATATCATATCTCACTATATCACATCTCTCTATATCATATATCTGTATATCATATCTCTATAATATATCTCTATATCATATATCTATATCACATCTCTCTATATCATATCTCTATATCACATCTCTATATCATATCTCTCTATAGCCTATCTATATCACATCTCTCTATCACATCTCTCTATATCACATCTCTCTATATTATATCTCTCTATATCTCCCTATATCTCCCTATATTGTGGATGGTCTCTCCCTGCTCCAGGGATCCAGACGTGTGTGAGTCTGATGCGTCTGGGCCTCCCAGCCCCTCACCGCGAGGCCCGTCTGAGGCGCAGGGAGCAGCGGAGGAGGCTGCAGGCGGAGCAGGAGGAGCTGGAGGCTCGAATGAAGGACCTGCAGACCTCCAACGAGACCAAGCAGCAGCAGCTGGAGGCCATGAGGAAGGTAGGGCGTCTTCTTTTGGAGGCCATCTCCTCCAGCCGAACCGGCTGCCTTATGCGCATTTGTTCTGCTCAGTGCCGCACGCACATCTGTGGGGGAGAGGGTGAGGGGTGGGGGGTCAGAGGGTGAGGGGTGGGGGGCCCAGGGCCCCCGGGGACACAAACCCTCACTGAACTCATCTACTGGCCACACAGGACCACAAACACCACAGCAGGAAAACCTTAACATTAAACATTAAAAAACATTTAAAAAAAAATCCTCAACAGGTAACTTAAAATAGATGACCTGAATAAAACAAAAGCAACCAAGCCTGTCTATTCAGCCCTCCAGCCTCTCATGAATATGAACACCAGACAGACCTCCCTCTCCTCAATGATGTCACTCACAGACAAAGAATGTGGATGATACCAGAGGACTGGGGGGGGGGACTTGTTTTTCTAGTTTACTTGCTTGGAAAAACCCTTTGTCTGTCGAAAATGGCTGAGTGTTAGTGTGTGTTAGTGGGTTGGTGTGTTAGTGTGTGTTGGTTTGTGTTGGTGTGTTAGTGTGTTGGTGTGTTAGTGTGTGTTGGTGTGTTAGTGTGTGTTGGTGTTAGTGTGTTGGTGTGTTAGTGTGTGTTGGTGTGTTGGTGTGTTAGTGTGTTAGTGTGTGTTGGTGTGTTGGTGTGTTAGTGTGTGTTGGTGTGTTAGTGTGTGTTGGTGTGTTGGTGTGTTAGTGTGTGTTGGTGTGTTAGTGTGTGTTGGTGTGTTAGTGTGTGTTGGTGTGTTAGTGTGTGTTGGTGTGTTGGTGTGTGTTGGTGTGTTAGTGTGTGTTGGTGTGTTAGTGTGTTGGTGTGTGTTGGTGTGTTAGTGTGTGTTGGTGTTAGTGTGTTGGTGTTGTTTTTCTAGTTTACTTGCTTGGAAAAACCCTTTGTCTGTCGAAAATGGCTGAGTGTTAGTGTGTGTTAGTGGGTTGGTGTGTTAGTGTGTGTTGGTTTGTGTTGGTGTGTTAGTGTGTTGGTGTGTTAGTGTGTGTTGGTGTGTTAGTGTGTGTTGGTGTTAGTGTGTTGGTGTGTTAGTGTGTGTTGGTGTGTTGGTGTGTTAGTGTGTTAGTGTGTGTTGGTGTGTTGGTGTGTTAGTGTGTGTTGGTGTGTTAGTGTGTGTTGGTGTGTTGGTGTGTTAGTGTGTGTTGGTGTGTTAGTGTGTGTTGGTGTGTTAGTGTGTGTTGGTGTGTTAGTGTGTGTTGGTGTGTTGGTGTGTGTTGGTGTGTTAGTGTGTGTTGGTGTGTTAGTGTGTTGGTGTGTGTTGGTGTGTTAGTGTGTGTTGGTATGTTAGTGTGTGTTGGTGTTAGTGTGTGTTGGTGTTAGTGTGTGTTAGTGTGTTAGTGTGTGTTGGTGTGTTAGTGTGTGTTAGTGTGTGTTAGTGTGTTGGTGTGTTGGTGTGTTAGTGTGTTAGTGTGTTAGTGTGTTGGTGTGTTAGTGTGTGTTAGTGTGTGTTGGTGTGTTGGTGTGTTAGTGTGTGTTGGTGTGTTGGTGTGTTAGTGTGTTGGTGTGTGTTAGTGTGTTGGTGTGTTGGTGTGTTGGTGTTGGTGTGTAGTGTTGCTGTGTCTGAATGAGGTCATATAGTGGTCCCATCACAATACAGTCTCTCTTTGTCCCATGCTGCTGGCCCTGTCCACATGACACACACACCAGTCTTCTGTGGAGCTGCAAGTCCCTGTCCCTCATACCTAGTGTGTATACACACTAAGTATGAGCGCAACTACAGTAGAGACAGACACACAGAAAGAAACACAACACACACACACACACACACACACACACACACACACACACACACACACACACACACACACACACACACACACACACACACACACACACACACACACACACACACACACACACACACACACACACATGTCTCAGCTGCTCACACACCCTGGCACAGTGTGTGCAGCTCACACACTAGTGCCAGGGGTGGACCAGAAGGACTAATAGAGGTCGAAAGGTCGCCAGGACCTTCTCTTGC
>CM051010.1:6435914-6565914 GCA_027704905.1 Muraenolepis orangiensis | reverse complement strand
ATGACTATTAATAGTTTGGTGTTCCTCTTTCTGCTCTGTGATTTATTTAGTGAACTGTGATCAACATCACATAGTATCAACATCACGTAGTATCAACATCACGTAGTATCAACATCACGTAGTATCAACATCACATAGTATCAACATCACATAGTATCAACATCACATAGTATCAACATCACGTAGTATCAACATCACATAGTATCAACATCACATAGTATCAACATCACATAGTATCAACATCACATAGTATCAACATCATGTAGTATCAACATCACATAGTATCAACATCATGTAGTATCAACATCATGTAGTATCAACATCATGTAGTATCAACATCACGTAGTATCAACATCACATAGTATCAACATCATGTAGTATCAACATCATGTAGTATCAACATCACGTAGTATCAACATCATGTAGTATCAACATCACGTAGTATCAACATCATGTAGTATCAACATCACATAGTATCAACATCATGTAGTATCAACATCATGTAGTATCAACATCACGTAGTATCAACATCATGTAGTATCAACATCACATAGTATCAACATCATGTAGTATCAACATCACATAGTATCAACATCACGTAGTATCAACATCATGTAGTATGTAAGTATGTGGCTAGGAGCAGCTCTGGTTTCAGTTGTGTGTTTTTGGGCACCGTTATTTACCAAGAGTTCTGTCATTTCTACATTGCCATATTTATTGCCTTGTATACAATATTAGTCACTTTACAATTTTACCATTTCTTGCGCCATGGGCCCGCCACCAAGACGTGTTTTTGAGCTTCCTCAAGGGGTACAGCTGCAGTATTACTTTGTATTACACAAAACAAGACATGGATATTTAATCATTAATCATTTAAATGACCCCCTCACCACCTCATAATTAGCTTCCTGCCTGTAAGAGCACATTTCTCCTCCAGCGGACACTAGGTTGCTGCGGTTCAGACTGACTTCTCTACTTCCTTCTTTCCTTGGCGGTTCCTTCCTTTCTGCTGAGGTGAGCAGTAGATGGTGTAGTGTCAGCATCTGTGAGAGTCAGTTCAAAAAGTCATTCTCAAACCATTCCACTCATCAGCATGGATGGAGGTGTACAGTACACACTGAGCTCTGATAGTTGTTGCCTGTATCTATGTACATATATATGTAACAGTGAGCGTCCCGCGCTGGGCTCGAACTCACGGCATGAGAGCAGACGCTCTAACAACGTGAGGAGCTAAAACACATGGGCTGTAGCTTCAACGCTTTACTTAACTGCACAGCACCACCTGCTGGCGTCCGTTAAATATACACTATTATATTGCATGACATTACATTACATTACATGACATTACATGACATTACCTTACATTCCAGTCATCTAGCAGACACTTTTATCCAAAGCGACTCACAATAGTGTGTTTCAACAAAGGAAGGTAAGAGAACAACTCGTCACCAGAAGTCAAAAGTGCATTTCATTTCTAACAAGTCTCCAAGAACTGAACCAGAGCTCAGGTAGAAGGACAATAAGTACAGTAAGGTAAAAGTACAATAAGTTGGCAAACAACAGAACAATATCTCACTAACTAACAAGCAAGCACTTAGTCTACTTAGTAAACGCTAGCAAAGTTAGTAAAAAGTGCTCAGAGGATGTGCTAGGAGGAAGGATCCGGGTAGTGTTTCCTGAAGAAGTGAGTTTTCAGCCTGCGGTGGAAGATGGGCAGTGGCTCTGCAGTCCTGACATCCGTGGGGAGTTCATTTCACCACTTTGGGGCCACAGGACAGAGAAGAGCCGTGACCGCATAGATCGGTGTGTCCTGCCAAGTAAAAGTTGACATAAATATGTTTCATTCATTATGTATATGTATATATATATATATAATATATGTAGCAGCCTACATATATAGCATTTATCAGAATTAATTGTCAATTTCTGCCATTATTTACAGACTGTACTGTATATCCACAGCTATGCAGCAGCCATTTTTCGACTGTATAACCGTGGTGATTGAAGGGGCGGGATTTTCCTTGTGAGGGTGCAGGTTACTGGAGGAGGAGTCGACTAAGAGGGTGGAGCTAGAGCAGATCCACCTGCAGCAAATGAAGGCCATCTCGGAGACGGAGGCGGAGAAACAGGAGCTGGAGAAAGAGAGGCGGGTCAAGGATTGTGCCCTGCAGGACGCCATGCAACAGCTGGAACATCTGGAGAGCGAGAGACAGGGGGCGCTCGAGCAGTACCAGGTACAGGAGCACTAGTAGAACTAGTACTGTGGAGCAGGACCAGGGACAGGAGCACTAGTAGAACTAGTACTGTGGAGCAGGACCAGGGACAGGAGCACTAGTAGAACTAGTACTGTGGAGCAGGACCAGGGACAGGAGCACTAGTAGAACTAGTACTGTGGAGCAGGACCAGGGACAGGAGCACTAGTAGAACTAGTACTGTGGAGCAGGACCAGGTACAGGAGCACTAGTAGAACTAGTACTGTGGAGCACTAATTCTGAGACATTACTCTCTAGATCTAGTCAACTGTGGTTTACTATTTATTTATTCATACACACACGTGTGTGTGTGTGTGTGTGTGTGTGTGTGTGTGTGTCTGTGAGTGTGAGTGTGTGTGTGTGTGTGTGTGTGTGTGTGTGGTGTGTGTGTGTGTGTGTGTGTGTGTGTGTGTGTGTGTGTGTGTGTGTGTGGTCTAGGCTGTAATGAAGAAGCTGGAGGACGCTGCTGACAACACCAGGACCTGGAAACACAAGGTGGCCCAACATGAGGGCCTGGTGCGACTCATCCAACCAGGTAGGGGGGGGGGTGTGTGTGTGTGTGTGTGTGTGTGTGTGTGTGTGTGTGTGTGTGTGTGTGTGTGTGTGTGTCAACCGTAGTACACACACAACAGTGTCTTCAAGTCAAGGATTAAATTAAGCTGTACTGTACAAACTGGCCATTGTAGAAACAGACTTAAAGCAACAAGCCATTAGATTAGATTAGCCATTAGATTAGATTAGAACATATTTGTTTGTGGTTTGGTCGCTAGGTAACAAGCAATTATATTTGATTATATAAGAACATATGTTCAACATGTTGGTCACTAGATAACAAGTGTTTATATTAGATTAGATTAGATTAGATTAGATTAGATTCATTGCACAGCACTGCAAAGTACAGTACAGCGAAAAATAATTAAAAATCGAACCCGAGGGTAAATGTAACAGTGCATGGTAATATATAATGTACAGTGATTAAATAATATGTAAAAACAGTCTACTAGATCTAAATGGATTATATTATAACATATGTTCACCATGTTGGTTGCTAGGTAACAAGGGAACTCAGATGATCACCAACTGGGGCCCGGCGGCGTTCTCCGAGGTGGAGCTGAGTGTGCGGGAAAAGGAGTGGCAGGAGAGGAAGAGGCAGGCCTCGCAGGCCCAGTAGAACCTGCACCACCTCCACCAGGACCTGCACCACCCCCACCAGGACCTGCATCACCTCCACCAGGACCTGCACCACCCCCACCAGGACCTGCATCACCTCCACCAGGACCTGCACCACCTCCACCAGGACCTGCACCACCCCCACCAGGACCTGCATCACCTCCACCAGGACCTGCACCACCTCCACCAGGACCTGCACCACCCCCACCAGGACCTGCATCACCTCCACCAGGACCTGCACCACCCCCACCAGGACCTGCACCACCCCCACCAGGACCTGCATCACCTCCACCAGGACCTGCACCACCCCCACCAGGACCTGCATCACCTCCACCAGGACCTGCACCACCCCCACCAGGACCTGCACCACCCCCACCAGGACCTGCATCACCTCCACCAGGACCTGCACCACCTCCACCAGGACCTGCACCACCCCCACCAGGACCTGCATCACCTCCACCAGGACCTGCACCACCTCCACCAGGACCTGCACCACCTCCACCAGGACCTGCACCACCCCCACCAGGACCTGCATCACCTCCACCAGGACCTGCACCACCCCCACCAGGACCTGCATCACCTCCACCAGGACCTGCACCACCTCCACCAGGACCTGCACCACCCCCACCAGGACCTGCATCACCTCCACCAGGACCTGCACCACCCCCACCAGGACCTGCACCACCTCCACCAGGACCTGCACCACCCCCACCAGGACCTGCACCACCCCCACCAGGACCTGCACCACCCCCACCAGGACCTGCATCACCTCCACCAGGACCTGCACCACCCCCACCAGGACCTGCACCACCCCCACCAGGACCTGCATCACCTCCACCAGGACCTGCACCACCCCCACCAGGACCTGCATCACCCCCACCAGGACCTGCACCACCTCCACCAGGACCTGCACCACCCCCACCAGGACCTGCACCACCCCCACCAGGACCTGCATCACCCCCACCAGGACCTGCATCACCTCCACCAGGACCTGCACCACCCCCACCAGGACCTGCACCACCCCCACCAGGACCTGCATCACCTCCACCAGGACCTGCACCACCCCCACCAGGACCTGCATCACCTCCACCAGGACCTGCACCACCTCCACCAGGACCTGCACCACCCCCACCAGGACCTGCATCACCTCCACCAGGACCTGCACCACCCCCACCAGGACCTGCACCACCCCCACCAGGACCTGCACCACCTCCACCAGGACCTGCACCACCCCCACCAGGACCTGCACCACCCCCACCAGGACAACCAGCACCCGGGCTTCAGTTCTCTCTCTGGTCAGACGTTCCTCTAAGCAGTACTTGAAGATCGGTTCTTCAACGTAGCGCAATACAAGGCTAGCGATCTAATATCTAACAATATGCTTAATATTCTTCTTTTTTTTAACAATCAGAAAAAGTATTTTTTTTATTCTGTTAGTCATGTGGTTGATTGGACATCATTTATAATGTCAGAGTTAAGCCTTTCGTGGAAAACCTTTTTGTCTTTGATCAGTTTTGGTAGGGAATCAAAACTCAGTTTGGTTGATTCAAAGTTGGCCCAAAGTATTCATGGTATTTGTTGAGCAATCCCCGGACCTGGAACTGGTTTGTGTTCGTGATTTGGTTGCACGATGGTCAGAGATGCGTGACAAGTGTCCACTGTGTTTGAGTTTCACCCGAGCTGTCTGAACCACTTCTGGTGATGCTGTTAAACACCTCTCAATGCATCCCCTATGTCTGCAGCCTAGCTCCAAGCGGCTCTGTAATGTATCTCAAGTTATGTTAAATAGAAGCATTGGCTCAATTACACAATAGTAGAATACAGTACAATAGAATGTCCATGTGTGACATGAAGTCCTTTACAACTAGAGTCTAAAATATGTAAATAGAAAAAATTAAAAGATGAATATAAAACCATATTTATGACTAGGAGGTTACTCATGTCTCTGATTGGTTTCCAAGTGATAAGATGTGTTATTATGGGATGTCAGTGGTTTTGATCACTAAGCCACAAAGACAACACAAAGAATATTAATTTCACAGTGATTTTTTCTCCACCATATATCATCATATGATCCATCCTTCACTGGAGAGAAGGTCTGGAGCCCCGGCTCTCCAGTGGTCCCTTCACTGGAGAGAAGGTCTGGAGCCCCGGCTCTCCAGTGGTCCCTTCACTGGAGAGAAGGTCTGGAGCCCCGGCTCTCCAGTGGTCCCCCCCCTCTCATGGGAGAGGAGGAAGTACCACTTATTTGTTTTATTTATTTATTCAATTTTACTTTACTTTTAAACATTTAGGACCATTAAAGGGATTTTGATATTGTCATGTCAGGTGTCATGTCCATAAGCCATTACAAAATGGATCCATATATGAAGTCACATGACGTGACGTGTCCACTCAGATGGACAGATCAACCAATCAGATCAACCAATCAGATCAACCGATCCGCTCACATCGTGATGTCACAGAGGGAGGGCTTGTAGTGTGAGCCCTTTAACACCTGCAACTGTGTGTGTGTGTTTCGGGGGGGGGGGGGGGATGGAAACACATAATATAAACATTTTTGTAAAAACTAATATTTTACATATTAACACGCCTGTAATTCAAAACACTCACATGAGGATGAAATGTGTATTTAAGTGTATTTAATTGCATCAAGCAGTCATCTTGACCCTTCCTATCCGAACCAATATGTCTAAAATCTAGTGTATCATGTTAATGCTCTGCCTTTATTCAAACAGTGTATAATGTGGTTAATAGACGGCTCACACACTGTAGTCTTCTTGCTAACTGTTGATTATTTGTACTATTATGTTTTAACATTTTGATACTTTTATCGTGTGTAGTTACGTTAAATCTTGTGTTTGAGTGTATATTAGTAAACACTGCATTCTGTAATAAATAAATTGAGTGGTCTTATCTGGTCTCTTCAGTTGAGAAATGATTCCTTACATCACAATGCTCCTCTGTCGGTGCACTAGGTGGCGCTGTTTCTCATTACTGTCGGCTTTCAAATCAAGGCCTCCGTGGGGTCTCGGTCACGTGACGTGGTGTCTAGACCCTCTGGTTTTACTAAATAATAAATGATTGCAGCATCCTTATTGAATTAATTGGCATAATGGCGTATATTACCTTCCCGTCCTTAATAAATAATAAATACATCTATTTCATTATCTGTTTTGAACTATTTAGTCTCTTTTTTAGTGTCTACACCATAATAAAATATATGTTTCAAATAATTTGTGGGATAAGTGCACGCTGTAAGTTGATTTGTAAGACTTTCCTATCATATTCGTGCTCCCTTACCAAGCACTAGTGTCCGAGACGTGGTTCTGTTTTCTCTTTTTGGAAATGTTCTCAAATCTTATCAGTCGTTTTCTATAGATTATTATTCACGATTCAAGATGATTTGTATTTGCCATTTGCAACAAGCAATGGAAGGCTTCCTCCCCATTCCCTCCTGCAGTAGGAGTTTCCTACATACTAAACTATACTATACTATACTATACTAATCAATACTATACTGTAAACAACACAATATACTACCTATGATATGCTACACTATATACTATAAACACTATGTACTATACTCTATACTATAAACACTATGTACTATACTATATACTATAAACACTATGTACTATACTATATACTATAAACACTATGTACTATACTATATACTATAAACACTATGTACTATACTCTATACTATAAACACTATGTACTATACTCTATACTATAAACACTATGTACTATACTATATACTATAAACACTGTACTATACTATATACTATAAACACTATGTACTATACTATATACTATAAACACTATGTACTATACTCTATACTATAAACACTATGTACTATACTCTATACTATAAACACTATGTACTATACTATATACTATAAACACTATGTACTATACTATATACTATAAACACTATGTACTATACTATATACTATAAACACTATGTACTATACTATATACTATAAACACTATGTACTATACTCTATACTATAAACACTATGTAGTACATACTCTACTATAACAATGCTGTACACAATACAAAGAACAATAAAGTGGCAGTAGTGCAGCAGCCTCATGTGCAGAACATCTGGAATGACTCCATAAAGTTCTTCAAAAGTATTGTGTATCTATATAATTGTTATTATTATTATGATTATTATAATTATGCTTTAAAAGCGACTCAAATCCCTACTAGTCCTCTTCGTTCATCCACGTAGATCGACTCTCCACTTCAGATCTCCATCTCCACACATTTCACAATCTCCTCCAGTTCTCCTCCATCTCTCTTCTCGTGCGCCGCCCAGTCATCTCGCATGGCGGGAGGAGGAGGAGGAGGAGGAGGAGGAGGAGGAGGGGAGGAGGAGGGGGAGGAGGAGGAGGAGGGGAGGAGGAGGGGGAGGAGGAGGAGGAGAGACAGAGCGGCGGGAAAGACCAAACAAACACTTCCACTAATCGCGTCCCGCACAAAAATCTGGGCTCCAGATGCGCGGCGCATACCTCCGCCGTGCTAACATCGCGTTTACGCAACGCGATGACCTCGCCGTTAACGGCGAGTACAGCCCGGTGGCGCGTGCGCGTCGCGTTGTCTCCCCCCCCCCCTCCCCCTCCTCCTCCCTCCTCCCTCCTCCCTCCTCCTCCCCCCTCCCCGTTCCCCGCCGTGACCCCCAGCAGCGTCTGCATCCCATCATCATCAGCATGGCGCTCTCATCAGCCCCCGGGCCGTGGGGCTTGTGGCACGAGCGGCGCATTCCTTCGCGCTGAGGAGAGGCAGAAAATGCATTAAATTCTCGATCTGGAATCCATCGCAGGGGGCCGAGGAGCCGCCGAGCAGCCGCCGAGCGGTTGGGAAAGAGAGAGAGAGGTCGATTGGGTCGAGGTCCTGTCGACCCCCCCCTCCACCCCCCCCCCCCCCCCCCCTCCTATACACTTGACTCACCATATAAGTATCTGCACATGATCTGAAATACAATGTGTTTGACGACAGCCAAAGAATCCAAAAATATCTATAAGTCTGAAGCGTTTCAGGAATTCGGGGTATTTACAATAGAGCCTTTAGGCGGGAGGATCACCTCGCCTCACTACCGCCGTTGATCAGACCCACAGGTCCCTTCTCCCCAGCCATGGAGCATCTGGCCAGTTACTAAAATAGCATATCGACGCATCTTTTTTATATTACGGATAACCCTGACCTCTATGGAGGATTCACAAGTCCCTAGAGAGGGACGCCGCAACATGGAGGAACGACGCAAACAGATGTTCTGCTCCGCCTCATAAAATAGAACAAAACTGGTGCCCAGAAAGTTTAATATAAGGCCTCTTAACACTATAACCCTAGTGCTGGAGAGTGTCACTCTAGTGCTGGAGAGTGTCACTCTAGTGCTGGAGAGTGTCACTCTAGTGCTGGAGAGTGTCAGACTCCTGGCCTGTCAGAGAGATCTCACCTTCCATATCTTATTACCTGCGCCGTCCACGCAATGCAATCCCCTATCGTCCACCACATGTTTCTCCTCATCGCCTGTCCTGCCGATTAAAAGCCAGAGTTTATATAACGGACTCACAACAAGCAGCGGAGGTTTCTCTAGAATAGATAACCCGTCAAGTTCAAGGGTGCATCATTTAGGACGGAAAGATCTGGCTCTAATCAGCGCGTCGAGGCGGACCGGGCGCCCACAGGCAGGACCCGGGGCCCCGGGAGGGGAACGGAGCCCCTTTGGTTCCAGTCGTGGTTCCTTATTACATATTGTTTATAAATAGGCGACGAGGAGACAAAATGAAACTGAAACGTGTGTCACTCTCTGCACTTTATTGAACAGATCATTGATTATGATGCACTGGCAATTGTGCACCCACACACATCCTACACGCAAATGTATATTGTAGCGTTCGCCGCTATTAAAGATCACAGATCACAACGTTGTCTTTATTTCCGACTGTTGTCGACCACAGCCACGCCTTACACAACCACGCCTTACACAACCACGCCTTACACAACCACGCCTTACACAGCCACGCCTTACACAACCACGCCTTACACAACCACGCCTTACACAGCCACGCCTTACACAACCACGCCTTACACAACCACGCCTTACACAACCACGCCTTACACAACCACGCCTTACACAACCACGCCTTACACAACCACGCCTTACACAGCCACGCCTTACACAACACGCCTACACAACACGCCTTACACAACCACGCCTTACACAGCCACGCCTTACACAACCACGCCTTACACAGCCACGCCTTACACAACCACGCCTTACACAGCCACGCCTTACACAGCCACGCCTTACACAACCACGCCTTACACAGCCACGCCTTACACAACCACGCCTTACACAACCACGCCTTACACAGCCACGCCTTACACAACCACGCCTTACACAACCACGCCTTACACAACCACGCCTTACACAACCACGCCTTACACAACCACGCCTTACACAGCCACGCCTTACACAACCACGCCTTACACAACCACGCCTTACACAACCACGCCTTACACAGCCACGCCTTACACAACCACGCCTTACACAGCCACGCCTTACACAACCACGCCTTACACAGCCACGCCTTACACAGCCACGCCTTACACAACCACGCCTACACAGCCACGCCTTACACAGCCACGCCTAACACAGCCAACGCCTTACACAACCACGCCTTACACAGCCACGCCTTACACAGCCACGCCTTACACAACCACGCCTTACACAACCACGCCTTACACAACCACGCCTACACAGCCACGCCTTACACAGCCACGCCTTACACAGCCACGCCTTACACAACCACGCCTTACACAGCCACGCCTTACACAGCCACGCCTTACACAACCACGCCTTACACAACCACAACTTTGTATAACTTTCCCCAACTCTCACGACTTTGTCGTGAGAGTTGGTTCGAGTGTGGAGGAGTGTGTGGAGTCCCCGGAACACACACACAGACACACACACACACACACATACACACACTCACACTCACACTCACACACACACACACACACACACACACACACACACACACACACACACACACACACACACACTCAAACACACACACACACACAGACACACACACACACACACACACACACACACACACACTCACACACAAACACAAACACACACACACTCACACACACACTCACACACAGAATATGTCGCAGCAGGAAACCAGGGCGTCCCCCCCCAGGCACCTGAGGTGATGCAGAGCCCCTGTAGGGCGCTAGTTGGTCACGATGCAGCGCCACTTTGTGCCCCCGCATAGGAAACTGCACCGGATAGACTAGCTCCCCTAACCTCTCCAGGACTACACATGGTCCCTCCCAGTGGCTGTCCAGTTTAGGACACCGGCCCTTCTTTCGCTTCGGAGAGAAGACCCAAACTAGCTCCCCAGCTGCAAAGTGTCGCCCCCTAGCACAGATGTCATAATTCCTCTTCTGCCGAACACCCGCACCCGCACACGCTGAGAACCAGGGGTAGGTGCATATCCCAGTCAAGCTGATGGGCGGATGTTAGGATGGATAACTGTTCCACCAGAGTACGGTTGAACCTCTCCACTAAACCGTCACTCTGGGGGTGGAGGGGAGTTGTGCGGGTCTTGGTGATTCCCAGGCGCTCACACATGGTAGAGAAAACCTGTACAGAATGTGGTCTTGTGTCATGCCTCAGGGGAAAGTGGGATCTGCCAGTAGCCACTTCTTAAGTCCAAGGAAGAGAACCAGGAGGAGCCGCCCACCATATCTAAGGGGGTAGGAATCCTTTTGGCGACCTCATTCAGTCTCCTGTAGTCCACACAGAAGCGCCATTCAGCCGCTTCCTGTCGGCCCAGGGGGAGGCACCGTGGGCGCTGTCGTATGGGTATGGTGTCCCCTGTGTCGATGGAGTGCTGTACTAGAGGGGTCTATCCTAGCTCCTACTCTTACCAAAAAAGCAGTCATGGAATTCAATCAGCAGCTACCACAGTTGCTGCTGCTGTTGTCCCTCCAGGTCACTGGCATTCTGTTGCCAGATCTCCCGCAGAGCTGCCATCCTCCTCCCCTCGCTGCCAGGCGAACATTCAACGCTCTCATGCGCTGCTGCCACCGGGACTGTGGTGCACACTGGGCACCACAGAGCAGGAACAGCAGTGGACGTTGCGGCCGTACCCTCATGGCAAGCCCCCTGATCATCTCTGTCACCTCCTACAGCCACGCCGGCTTCTGAGCTGCCATGTCACACTCCCCCGCTGCCCTGACCATTGGAGAGGTGTCCATAAGTGTACCGTACTGTGCTGCTGCTCCCATAACCATCTCCATCTCCCTCCCATCAAGCACGCTTATCGCGCTGTTGCGTGGCCAGCTTTCAGCAAATCAGACCACGCCTCTGTGCTTCTACTTCTCGCTTACAAGCAGAAGTTGATGTCCACGCCCACAGTTGTAAAGAACGTGCGTCGCTGGACAGACGATGCCGTACTACACCTGCAGGGGGACTGGAGTGTATGGACCACTGACCTTGATGCATCCCCACCAGGTCTGTTCGTTCATTCCCCAACCGCAAACCATGGATGAATGCTGACATACCGAAAGAACGTAAGGAACGGAGAACCGCTTTCACAACAGGCGACTCCACTACAAGAAGGCCAGTATTAACTCAGAAAAGCCATCAAGAAGGAGAAATTGGATTACAAAAACGAATTGTCAAGTCAAGTCAAGTTTATTGTCACTTCACAGTTTACACAAGTATAAGCAGTGAGTGAAAATCTTATGTGCAAAACCCGCCGACAGACAGCAGTTATAAAAATAAGATAAAAATAGATAAAAATAGAATAAAAATAGAATAAAGTAAAAAAATAAAAATGCAATTTATAAAATGCTAAATATCGGCACAGAAAAAAGCAATATGTATATATAAATCAATGTAATAAAATATACATTGTTATATGCTATACGCCCTTGTTCAGCAGCCTGATGGCCTGACTGTGGAAGCTATCTCTAAGCCTATTTGTACGGCACTTGATACTGAGGTATCGCCTGCCTGACGATAACAGTGAGTACAGTTGGTGGCTGGGGTGGGCAATGTCTTTATGATTGGAATGTAATTGGAATTACTGTAATAACTGTAACTGTAATTGATTGGAATTACAGTTTGGGGGCTCTGACACCAGACATATGTGGCAAGGTCTGAGGGTCCTCTCCAACTACAAGGGGAGCTCAGGGGCAGTCACCAACAACCACCCCAACCTACCAGACAAGCTAAACAAGTGTTTTGCTTGCTTTAAAAGGGACCATGAGCAACAACTTAAACATCCACCCAGAGGACTACGTTCTACAACTGTCTGTCTGACGGAGTTCCATCCCTTCAAGACCTGCACCGACCAGCTGACTCTGACCGGAAACACTGACGGAAACGCCGCCCGGTGCACCTGTCTCCCCCACTGTCATCTCCCCTCATCGGTGAGGTCCTCTTTGTTTACATTCCTGAAGACGTCTCGGACTGATGCTGTGGCGTGAGGCACAAAATGGTGGCTAACCTCTGAGCTCCTAGCATCGGCTAAGCATGGGTCTCCCATGGATAACGTGGGCTCTGGTTTCACCTCGATGCCCCTCTGACCAACAGCCCCCGCCGCATGTTGTCCTCCAGGCAGCCGTGCAACACCAGCCTAGGAGTACCTCTCCTCCTCCTCCATCTTCACATACACTGAAGGCTCCATCACACAGAAGCAAGGACAGCCAAAGCTAACAAGTCAAGTGTCACATCAATAGCTAGTGCTAGTCCTGCCGCACACGCACACCAAATTAAGTTTTTCTTTGTAGCGTTCGCTGCTATTAAAGATCACAGATCACACCACAGCCACGCCTTACAGAACCAGAACTTTGTATAACTTTCCCCACCTCTCACGACTCGTTCTCCTTCCATGCCCTGGAACACACACACACACTCACTCACACACACACACACACACACACACACACACACACACACACACACACACACACACACACACACACACACACACACACACTCACACACACACACACACACACACACACACACACTCACACTCACACACACACACACACACACACACACACACACACACACACACACACACACACACACACACACACACTCACACTTACACACACACACACACACACACACACACACACACACACACACACTCACACTCACACACACACACACACACACACACACACACACACACACACACGGAAGGGATAAATCAACTGTACAACTATACTAAACTGTGCACATCTGATAACTGATATGACTATTAACACTGACACGCTACAATATGCACGCATATTGATACGTGCATGCATGCACAATCATTCACACACGCACGCACACACACACACACACGCATACACGCACCTACGTACATATACACCATATTGGAAATGCACACGAATGCCTTTATCTAGTATCTATGTATCCAACACTGCAGCAGCGTGTCCATGGACAATGTGCACTCTGGTTGTCTCTCTCTGTGGAATGGTGTCCGTGACAGGAGGCTCCGATCCTCCCCTCCCCCGCAAACACCACGGAATGTGTGGCAAGGCGCAAATATAAAACACAAGTGTTTCTGGAACCCCCCATGGACCGCTAGCCCCCCCCCCACCCCATGGACCGCTAGCCCCCCCCCCCCCCATGGACCGCTAGCCCCCCCCCCCCCATGGACCGCTAGCCCCCCCCCCCCATGGACCGCTAGCCCCCCCCCCCCCCATGGACCGCTAGCCCCCCCCCCATGGACCGCTAGCCCCCCCCCCCCCCCCATGGACCGCTAGCCCCCCCCCCATGGACCGCTAGCCCCCCCCCCCCCCCCCCCATGGACCGCTAGCCCCCCCCCCCCATGGACCGCTAGCCCCCCCCCCCCCCCCCCCCATGGACTGCTAGCCCCCCCCCATGGACCGCTAGCCCCCCCCCCCCCATGGACTGCTAGCCCCCCCCCATGGACCACTAGCCCCCCCCCCCCCCCCATGGACCGCTAGCCCCCCCCCATGGACCACTAGCCCCCCCCCCCCATGGACCACTAGCCCCCCCCCCATGGACCACTAGCCCCCCTCCCCCCCCCCATGGACCACTAGCCACCCCCCATGGACCACTAGCCCCCCCCCCCATGGACCACTAGCCCCCCCCCCATGGACCACTAGCCCCCCCCCCCCCATGGACCACTAGCCCCCCCCCCATGGACCACTAGCCCCCCCCCCATGGACCACTAGCCCCCCCCCCATGGACCACTAGCCCCCCCCCCATGGACCACTAGCCCCCCCCCCATGGACCACTAGCCCCTCCCCCCATGGACCACTAGCCCCTCCCGGTAAACGTTTGCTGGCAGTGGAGTCATATGTTTAATATATTAATAGAATATAAACCTGAAGCCATAACTCGGAGTAGTCTAGTAGTCTAGTAGTCTAGTAGTCTAGGCTAGGATAACGAAGCTTCTAAAACATAAGAATTTCCCCAGATTAAAACCAGCTCTCTAACCCGTACACAATGTGTCAATGAGCATCTCCTAACGGACCACAGACCAGGAGCCCAGCGGGGTGGGCAGCTTGGGTCACTCAGCGTCCCCCATCAGCCATAGGAGCCGGGTTCCTGTCCCGGGTCTCTGCTTGGCTGTATCGCGTTAACAAGCTAAAGGTTGTTTTTAATGCCCTCCGGATCGGACGTCAGTCAGTTTGAATGGAAGCGGATGGATTGTGGAAATATGTACTAAATATAAAGCAGATCTACTTGGCTTAGTGGGAAAATAAAGAGCATAGACTCCGATTGAGACTCAGAAGTGATTTCTTTATTCTGGTTTTGGTTGATATGCACAGTGACATGTTGTCACCAGCTACCATGTGCAAAAGTTACAGAATTTTACAGATTACAAAAATTACACAATGTACTATTTTCAGAGGAGAGATTAGTCCTTCAAAATTGCCCTGATAATTTAGGTTTAAAATGAATGAATTGCATAAATCGTATAAATATATCAATTGTATCAATATATATGATTGTGTTAATTGTGTAAATTGTGTCGTATATAGTAAAGCATATCAGTCTAGTGTTGTGGAGTGGGGAGTAAGCATTCCATTGTAGTTGCAATGGAAAAATTGCAATTAAACGTCTTGAATGTTGAATCCTGAATATTGGGGCCGATCGGTAACTTCACAGATTTATTGTAAACACGTGTCTTCTGAACTGCAGACACATTGAGTAACCTTATAATTCAACACATGCTTTTATGTGCTTTTATTTTAATGTTTTAAATGTTATTAAGAAGCAGCTCTCAGAGATGCATAAACAGGTGGATTGCAAACATAGTAGTTAGAGGCCAGAAACCATGAGCTGGGAGTCCGACCGATGTGTTAAAGCATGGCAGATACAGGGTCTCATACTGAAGAATGTATTTTTATGTCATTCGATGTTTTTCCGATGACCGAACCGTCCGAGTGAGGAATGTCCGTTGTGGAGCCAGTGGTGTGTGAGGTGTCAGGGAGAACCAAGAGCTTTCGTGAGTGTGCGATCAGAAGTGTGACTACACACCATCAATCCAGCCAGGAGGAAGTATGATTTGTACATTCTTCTGGGGGGAGGACAGTATAGTGGGCCTGTTACAAACAAATTCCATGGGAGGTCAGCAGGGTGAGCGAGAGGTAGCCCCCTGCCCCACACATGTTTCCAGAGCACTTAGAACACGGTGTCCCGCACAAAGAGGCTATTTTTAGACCTTCCGTGTACGGGGTCCCTTCTCCACGGGGAGCCGGTGACGGACGAGGACCTTCTGCCCCTGGGTTGGTGCTACACGGGGAGCAGGTGGAGAACACCTAGATGTCATTGTTCAGTCTATTGGGACTTCATGTTATCTCAAATGACCCCCCTGCACCAGCCTGTACAGTGCGGTGAGCATTTCCTGTCGGGACGTACGTCAGGTGACTCCGATGGAGTGAAACCCTCCTCAAGGCGAGGAGCCCAGAAACCCCTGTGGGAGTTAGGAAGGGATGGATCAACTCCTGGATGGTGAACAAACACACAAGGCGAGAGGTGAGATATGGTAATTGATGGCTGGTTCTCTCTCAGCCAGTTTCCACAGCCTTGGCGGGATGGTTCGTCCCTTATGCTATTTCTGGGTGTTTAGTCAAATATTTTGGCCCACACGTGTTTACAGATGTCAAATCACATTTCACAACAAAAAAAAAAAAAATCACAGAAAAGATGTAGCTCATGAACCATCCATGTTGCGTCATGAATAGTTTCTCCTGAAGTCATAAGATGAGATGAAGCTCTGTAAGAAACCCTAGATTCATTGATAAAAATCACGTCATTCCCATGACATGACATGACATGACAGTCCTTTAGCAGACACTTTTGTCCAAAGCGACAAAGGAAGGTAAGAGAACAACTCGTCACCAGAAGTCAAAAGTGTATTTCATTCCTAACAAAAACTGAACCAGTGCTCAGGTAAAAGTACAAAAAGTTCAGGTAGAAGTACGATAATATACAGTTCTATTTGTTTGTCTTTTTACTCTCTTTGATACAAAATAAACTGCATTTATAAAGCGCCTTTATCCAAAGCGCCTTTCAAGTCATGCCTCACATTCACCCTTTCATCCACACATTCAAACCACCGACGGCGGAGTCAGCATCAAGGAGACAGCCCTGGACTCCCCCACCCTGGACCCCCCCACCCTGGAGACCCCCACCCTGGAGACCCCCACCCTGGACCCCCCCACCTTGAACCTACCCACCCTGGACCCCCCCACCTTGAACCTACCCACCCTGGACCCCCCCACCCTGAAGACCCCCACCCTGGAGACCCCCACCCTGGACCCCCCCACCTTGAACCTACCCACCCTGGACCCCCCCACCCTGGTGCCCCCCACCCTGGACCACCCCACCCTGGAGCCCCACCTTGGAGCCCCCCACCCTGGAGCCCCTCACCCTGGACCTCCCACACCTTGAACCCCCCACACCTTGGACCCCCCCACCCTTGACCCACCTGCCCACCCTGAACCCCCACCCTGGAGGCCCCCACCCTGGAACCCCCCCACCTTGAACCCCCCACCCTGGACCCCCCCACCCTGGACCCCCACCCTGGACCCCCCCACCCTGGACCCCCACCCTGGACCCACCTACCCACCCTGGAGCCCCCCACCATGGACCCCCCCCCACCCTGGAGGCCCCCACCCTGGAACCCCCCACCCTGAACCCCCACCCTGGAGCCCCCCACCCTGGAACCCCCCCACCTTGAACCCCCCACCCTGGACCCCCACCTTGGAGCCCCCCACCCTGGACCCCCACCCTGGACCCACCTACCCACCCTGGAGCCCCCCACCATGGACCCCCCCCACCCTGGAGCCCCCCACCCTGGAACCCCCCCACCTTGAACCCCCCACCCTGGACCCCCCCACCCTGGACCCCCACCCTGGAGCCCCCCACCCTGGACCTCCACCCTGCAGCCCCCCACCCTGGACCCCCCCCACCCTGGACAACCCCACCCTGGACCCCCACCCTGGACCCACCTACCCACCCTATAGCCCCCCACCCTGGAGCCCCCCACCCTGGACCCCTCACCCTGGACCCCCCACCCTGGAGCCCCCCACCCTGGACCCCCCACCCTGGACCCCCCCCACCCTGGACAACCCCACCCTGGACCCCCACCCTGGACCCACCTACCCACCCTATAGCCCCCCACCCTGGAGCCCCCCACCCTGGACCCCTCACCCTGGACCCCCCACCCTGGAGCCCCCCACCCTGGACCCCCCACCCTGGAGCCTGCAAGTATGCACCCATAGGTTTCACGTATAGTTGTAACCCTTTTTTAACAACATTTCCCAAACAAAGACCCTTGGTGAATGTTCTTTGTGTTGTGCTGTCTCTCGGGGCGAGAGGTTGACCCTACAGGGACCAGCGCTCTGTCCCCAGGGTCTGGGTGGACGCTCCCATAGGGGAAATGGCTTGGAATGGTGAATCTATTTTAATTGCTATTTTTGTTTCTTATTATTATAATGTTGCTATGGTACCATTGCAGCTTTAAGGCCAAATATCAGGGGGGAATAAATGGAGCTTTACATAAACAGACATTTAAACAAATAAATGTGTTCAATTTGACACCAACAAATGCTGACATTGTTTAGACAAGTTGTAATCGATGGAAATCCTGCTCGCTGACTGCTTAGCACACACCAGTGTCCTCTGTTAGCGGGAAGAATGTGGCAAGTCATTCTGCCAACTTTAAATAATAGACTGTATCTAAGACTATTTGTCACATTCTAAGTACATAGCAAGCGATGTCTCTAGCAACTCAAAAAACAAACTAAATCAATAAACACAGTCGTTCATTTGGAGCCTTTCTCTCCCTGCAATGTTTGGATTCAACCGTCTCGTCTTGCTGTGTTACAGGTAGGGCAATACATCAATATGATGTCCATATCTGCCACTATCAAACATTGTCATTCATATTACGTTACACTACCACACACTATCATACTTTACTGGACTCTCTGGACTCATCACAGTCACTGCTCTGTATCCATGATGCTCTGCTCTACTGGGCCTTTAACATGCCTTAAATGCTTTTTGTACAATTTAACACACGTTTATATCATCCATCAGTCACTTTATTGTTATTTTTATTGTTATTTTTATTGTGTACAGTATTGTTATAGTATAGTGTTGTATAGTATAAGTATAGTACATAGTATAGTGTTGTATAGTATGAGTATAGTACATAGTATAGTGTTGTATAGTATGAGTATAGTACATAGTATAGTGTTGTATAGTATGAGTATAGTACATAGTATAGTGTTGTATAGTATAAGCATAGTACATAGTATAGTGTTGTATAAGTATAGTACATAGTATAGTGTTGTATAGTATAAGTATAGTACATAGTATAGTGTTGTATAGTATGAGTATAGTACATAGTATAGTGTTGTATAGTATAAGTATAGTACATAGTATAGTGTTGTATAGTATGAGTATAGTACATAGTATAGTGTTGTATAGTATAAGTATAGTACATAGTATAGTGTTGTATAGTATGAGTATAGTACATAGTATAGTGTTGTATAGTATAAGTATAGTACATAGTATAGTGTTGTATAGTATGAGTATAGTACATAGTATAGTGTTGTATAGTATGAGTATAGTACATAGTATAGTGTTGTATAGTATGAGTATAGTACATAGTATAGTGTTGTATAGTATGAGTATAGTACATAGTATAGTGTTGTATAGTATAAGTATAGTACATAGTATAGTGTTGTATAGTATAAGTATAGTACATAGTATAGTGTTGTATAGTATGAGTATAGTACATAGTATAGTGTTGTATAGTATAAGTATAGTACATAGTATAGTGTTGTATAGTATGAGTATAGTACATAGTATAGTGTTGTATAGTATAAGTATAGTACATAGTATAGTGTTGTATAGTATGAGTATAGTACATAGTATAGTGTTGTATAGTATAAGTATAGTACATAGTATAGTGTTGTATAGTATAAGTATAGTACATAGTATAGTGTTGTATAGTATGAGTATAGTACATAGTATAGTGTTGTATAGTATGAGTATAGTACATAGTATAGTGTTGTATAGTATGAGTATAGTACATAGTATAGTGTTGTATAGTATGAGTATAGTACATAGTATAGTGTTGTATAGTATAAGTATAGTACATAGTATAGTGTTGTATAGTATGAGTATAGTACATAGTATAGTGTTGTATAGTATGAGTATAGTACATAGTATAGTGTTGTATAGTATGAGTATAGTACATAGTATAGTGTTGTATAGTATGAGTATAGTACATAGTATAGTGTTGTATAGTATAAGTATAGTACATAGTATAGTGTTGTATAGTATGAGTATAGTACATAGTATAGTGTTGTATAGTATGAGTATAGTACATAGTATAGTGTTGTATAGTATAAGTATAGTACATAGTATAGTGTTGTATAGTATGAGTATAGTACATAGTATAGTGTTGTATAGTATGAGTATAGTACATAGTATAGTGTTGTATAGTATGAGTATAGTACATAGTATAGTGTTGTATAGTATGAGTATAGTACATAGTATAGTGTTGTATAGTATGAGTATAGTACATAGTATAGTGTTGTATAGTATGAGTATAGTACATAGTATAGTGTTGTATAGTATGAGTATAGTACATAGTATAGTGTTGTATAGTATAAGTATAGTACATAGTATAGTGTTGTATAGTATGAGTATAGTACATAGTATAGTGTTGTATAGTATGAGTATAGTACATAGTATAGTGTTGTATAGTATAAGTATAGTACATAGTATAGTGTTGTATAGTATGAGTATAGTACATAGTATAGTGTTGTATAGTATGAGTATAGTACATAGTATAGTGTTGTATAGTATGAGTATAGTACATAGTATAGTGTTGTATAGTATGAGTATAGTACATAGTATAGTGTTGTATAGTATAAGTATAGTACATAGTATAGTGTTGTATAGTATGAGTATAGTACATAGTATAGTGTTGTATAGTATGAGTATAGTACATAGTATAGTGTTGTATAGTATGAGTATAGTACATAGTATAGTGTTGTATAGTATGAGTATAGTACATAGTATAGTGTTGTATAGTATAAGTATAGTACATAGTATAGTGTTGTATAGTATGAGTATAGTACATAGTATAGTGTTGTATAGTATGAGTATAGTACATAGTATAGTGTTGTATAGTATAAGTATAGTACATAGTATAGTGTTGTATAGTATGAGTATAGTACATAGTATAGTGTTGTATAGTATGAGTATAGTACATAGTATAGTGTTGTATAGTATAAGTATAGTACATAGTATAGTGTTGTATAGTATGAGTATAGTACATAGTATAGTGTTGTATAGTATAAGTATAGTACATAGTATAGTGTTGTATAGTATGAGTATAGTACATAGTATAGTGTTGTATAGTATAAGTATAGTACATAGTATAGTGTTGTATAGTATAAGTATAGTGTTGTATAGTATAAGTATAGTGTTGTATAGTATAAGTATAGTACATAGTATAGTGTTGTATAGTATAAGTATAGTACATAGTATAGTGTTGTATAGTATGAGTATAGTACATAGTATAGTGTTGTATAGTATGAGTATAGTACATAGTATAGTGTTGTATAGTATGAGTATAGTACATAGTATAGTGTTGTATAGTATAAGTATAGTACATAGTATAGTGTTGTATAGTATGAGTATAGTACATAGTATAGTGTTGTATAGTATAAGTATAGTACATAGTATAGTGTTGTATAGTATGAGTATAGTACATAGTATAGTGTTGTATAGTATGAGTATAGTACATAGTATAGTGTTGTATAGTATGAGTATAGTACATAGTATAGTGTTGTATAGTATGAGTATAGTACATAGTATAGTGTTGTATAGTATGAGTATAGTACATAGTATAGTGTTGTATAGTATAAGTATAGTACATAGTATAGTGTTGTATAGTATGAGTATAGTACATAGTATAGTGTTGTATAGTATGAGTATAGTACATAGTATAGTGTTGTATAGTATAAGTATAGTACATAGTATAGTGTTGTATAGTATGAGTATAGTACATAGTATAGTGTTGTATAGTATGAGTATAGTACATAGTATAGTGTTGTATAGTATAAGTATAGTACATAGTATAGTGTTGTATAGTATGAGTATAGTACATAGTATAGTGTTGTATAGTATAAGTATAGTACATAGTATAGTGTTGTATAGTATGAGTATAGTACATAGTATAGTGTTGTATAGTATGAGTATAGTACATAGTATAGTGTTGTATAGTATGAGTATAGTACATAGTATAGTGTTGTATAGTATGAGTATAGTACATAGTATAGTGTTGTATAGTATGAGTATAGTACATAGTATAGTGTTGTATAGTATGAGTATAGTACATAGTATAGTGTTGTATAGTATAAGTATAGTACATAGTATAGTGTTGTATAGTATGAGTATAGTACATAGTATAGTGTTGTATAGTATAAGTATAGTACATAGTATAGTGTTGTTCCACTCCCAAACCCGGCAGTGAGTTTCCATTGTTGACCGAGGACCAGAGAGGACTTCTCCTTGTACTGGAACAAGTGCAGTCAGTCAGTCAACCTTGGAAACCTTTAAATATTCTGTTGGTATATAGGCTACAAGTACATTGTGAGGCTTTTGTTTTGGGTAATAAAAGGTCTGCCATTGTCAAAAATCCAGCACAAAAGTGTTTGTTGTGAGCTGTTAGCCCACAGCCATGGGTAGATGACCATGTCCTGGAATGGGCAGTAGTTTAATGGTCCTGGACTCTCAACAGCTTTCAGGAGAAATTCACCTGAAAGTAGACATTCCTTTTAATAAAGAAAGATATTAAACATGTTATCCATGCAGCCCACCTGGTCACTCATTTAGAAGAGGTCCTGTGTATCTGGATCATGGTGACTCACAGCCTTAAGATCTAACTCACTTATAAAGGTCAACTTTAGTGAAATGGTTTCAAGACAAGCCTCATATCAGCCCATTCCTGGAGCAGTACAGTCCTGCTCATATAATCATAACAGTGATTATATGAGCAGTACAGTCCATGTACTTATACCCCGGCTCCTCCTAGCAAAAACTGTCGAGGTGTCCTTGAGGAAGACCCTAACCCTAACTGCTCCCCGGGCGCTGTATGAATAGCTGCCCCCTGCTCCTAATACTAGGATGGGTTAAATGCAGAGAACACGTTTCACTGTATGTCTTCATGTATGTGACCAATAAAGAGGATTCAACCCTCACGATTTGTTGTTGTTGTTGTTGTACTGCTCATATATATATATATCATAACGGTGATTATAATGGTGGATTCTTCAATGCACTAAACTGGACAGCGAGAATAGCACCATAAACCTACAGCAACACATCGGTCATAACTCTTATTAATAATAATAATAAGAATAATAAGAATAATAAGAATAATAAGAATAAGTCTTACGTGTGAGAATGGCTCAGATGAAAACACTCACTTTTAGTCATTCATTATTTTTCAACTCAATCATCTTTTTTCTTACAGGTGCTTTTAGTGTCATTTGTAAAAACAACCATGGCTGCTCCTGACCAATCAGGGCATCTCTTCCGTGATTGGTTGGGGGAATCCATCTGACCTGTCAATCACCAGTGTGTGCAATGCAACGCTACACAATGGTGGAGAATTGTAGGGAGGGAGCAGAGGAGGGGAATTTCTTTGTTGGTTGTTTAGTTTTAAAAATGTTGCTAATTTCTGCTCTCTCTTTACAACTCTCAAACCCTACCTACTGATTCAACATTCAACATTCAACATTTGTATTTGCCATGTGCAATAAGTAACAACGCTTACTCCCCATTCCCTCCCGCACTATGAATTTTCTAAAACACGATACTTTAAAATAAAAATACTGTACACAAAAAATAACAAAAAATAAAAAGAGGAACGATAATAAAGTGATGATGATGATATGTAGTTCCCTCGAGTTTCTCCTTTATCGGAACATTGATGTAAGATGTTGGTAAATGCTATCTGCATCTATGACCCATGGCTCCCGTCATGAGTCAACCGGTCATAGAAGCCTCTCCATCATGACGTCATGGACACGCTCAGGACTGACATTGTGAAGGATTCACCGGGTCCATGACATCATATCCCCCAACCTTTATGGGTTAGTGAACGTGATGACTCAAACTAAATACACAAAAAGTACAATTTGATTCTGATATTTTGGATACTCATGTATGGCCCAAGGAAAGAACCCTATCCATGTTCAGATTTGTATTCACATTATATTCTTAAATGTGCCACTAGGGGGCGTTTTAAAACGTGAAAATCACATTTTCCGCTGTATTTCTAGAACCGCTGGTCCGACTGACCTCACGTTGGTCACCTACCACAGTGTTCTGCTTCTCACTACTTTGGTCATATCTCATAGCCCAAACCAAAACAAAATGTGTCAGGTGTTTATCTGAATGGGTGTAAGGGAGGATTGGGGGATGTTTGGGGATATACCCTTAGCCCTCACTTCCCACCTTATAGAGATGTTTCTATGACCTGTTTGACCATGTCCCTATGGTGCACACTGCACCTCATACTAGGATGGGTTACATGAGAGCAACTCATTCCACTGTGTGTGACCAGTAAAGAGGATTCAATCCTCCAGATTTAGATTGGACAATTTTGTTTGTCACCTAAATGTTCAAAAATCAAATCATTCACACATCATGCTAAATGCCTAACCTGCACTTAGATGACAATATTTTAGTCACTTGGATCAAAGTGTCTAAAGTCATTGTTACTGACTTGATGGACTCGCAACTTCTTAAGTAATTGGGTTCTAAATCTGCCAGCTGCTTTTGGTCACATTGGGTCAATGGTAAGAGATGTTCTCTTCCCTGTCCAGCATAAGGTTCACCAAATTACCACCCATTAGCTAATTAAGTTTAAACAGCCCATTTTAGATGCTGTGCTGCATTCATTAAAACTCTTCAGACATTGTTGGGAGTTTGTTTTACTGTAAAGTAGCATTCAAGCTAATTAAACACGTACAGCGGTACAACCTCCGGACAGCGGCCTCCAGTAGGCCTCCAGTAGGCCTCCAGTAGGCCTCCAGTAGGCCGTGTCTTGTCATTACCTCGGGACTTCGTGCAGTTGCCATAGCAACGGTGCTCACCTGAAAGCCAATTAAATGCAGTGAGCTGAGCTTCATGGTCACCCAGTGTGACTCAGTGAGCTTCATGGTCACCCAGTGTGACTCAGTGAGCTTCATGGTCCTCCAGTGAGACTCAGTGAGCTTCATGGTCCTCCAGTGTGACTCAGTGAGCTTCATGGTCATCCAGTGAGACTCAGTGAGCTTCATGGTCATCCAGTGAGACTCAGTGAGCTTCATGGTCATCCAGTGAGACTCAGTGAGCTTCATGGTCATCCAGTGAGACTCAGTGAGCTTCATGGTCATCCATGGTCAAACACTGTCTGTGTCTACCGAGACGCGGACCAGAAGCTTTAGAACAGCCCCCTGGCTGAGGAGCGCCCAGCCTCCTGGCTGAGGAGCGCCCAGCCCCCTGGCTGAGGAGCGCCCAGCCTCCTGGCTGAGGAGCGCCCAGCCCCCTGGCTGAGGAGCGCCCAGCACGGCTCACGGAGCGTGTCCTATCTCTGCTTCAATCGATTCATCATTTTTGCTAAACCGTCTTTTTCTTCTATTTTTCTAATGGTGTAATTCTCAAAACTAAACAATCAAACTATCAATAACTGCAATTTGAAAAGAGCCCAGATTCTATAAGACCATTCCAACTGATCATAAATGAAAGTGTTTGTTTATTTTCCATTGATTTGTATTTAGTTGACATGGTTCTGGGAGTCCCTCCCATCCAGGTACTGCTCCCTCCCTCTCTCTATAAAGCTCTCACGTTGGTCTTCAGAGCACAAGATGTTATCTCCTCTCTGCCTCCCAGGGACACCTCAGACCTGCTCATTCAGAGGTAAGACTCATAGGTCAACTATTGCTTATTTCACATTTAAGTATGTTGTTCATAACTTCCAGAGTTAAAATGTCCAGATATCAAACAATGTAAAAAAATGTGTTATATTGGTACAAATCAGGCAAAATGTGAAACTGAATGAAATATTATTTTTCGTTGTCCTTTGATTTGAATTTATTGATTCATTTGATATTGTTTTTTTGGGGGGAGACAATACCCATACCTATATGATAGTCATGTACATTTTTACTGTACCGTATATATATATATTAATCGTCAACTACTGATATAACTACACACCCCTGCTCACTGCTGTATATACATTTATATATATTTATATTTTGATATAACTGCATACCCCTGCTCACTACCTGTTTATACTAGTATACTTACCTTGTATATATAGTAGTTTTTATACCTAGTAGACTGTCATATACATCTTATTTAACCACTGTACATTATATATTACCATGAACTTTACTGTAACATTTTCACTCTGGTTTGATGCCAAATTCCTTTCTCTGTACTGCACTTGTACTGTGAAATGACAATACATTATAATCTAATCTAATCTCCAGGGGGGTGTCTATCTATGTGGAGAGAACTGAGTTGATCCTCTCACCGCACACCTGCTTTACATTGGGTGGGCTTGAAGGTGCAGTGCTTCAGATACCTCAGATGACTCAGTCACCTGTGGGACTTGGTCATCTGTAGGACTCAGTCATCTGTAGGACTCAGTCATCTGTAGGACTCAGTCACCTGTGGGACTCGGTCATCTGTAGGACTCAGTCACCTGTAGGACTCAGTCACCTGTAGGACTCAGTCACCTGTAGGACTCAGTCATCTGTAGGACTCAGTCATCTGTAGGACTCAGTCATCTGTGGGACTCAGTCACCTGTAGGACTCAGTCATCTGTAGGACTCAGTCCCCTGTGGGACTCAGTCAACTGTAGGACTCAGTCCCCTGTGGGACTCAGTCACCTGTAGGACTCAGTCAACTGTAGGACTCAGTCCCCTGTGGGACTCAGTCACCTGTAGGACTCAGTCCCCTGTGGGACTCAGTTATCTGTGGGACTCAGTCACCTTGTGGCTTTGCAGGCAGTCCAGTCCAGAGCTCACCTTGGTCCCCAGTCCAGCTGGTCTCCCCCCCACCGCCCCTCTGCCTGCCAGCATGGGGTCAGCCCTGCACACCCTCATCTGCTGCTGTATCTTCTCCTCCATCCTGGCCCTGGAGAGGAACTCCAACACGGACGCCACATTGAAAAGGAGGTGAGTCGGCTGATGATGAAGGAATGAATTAATGAATGAATGATTCTTTCCTCGTTGTCCTCAGGGCAATTTGTTCTGCAGTGGGCGTGAGAGAGAGAGAAAGAGGATGTGTTGGTGTGGGTGAGAGAGAGATATGGTTAGAGTGTATGTGAGGTGTGCGTGCGTGTGTGAGTGACAGCGATAGGGGGTATGTTTCCTATTCAGTTTCCCTTGAACCAAGCAGCCCTCTTTAAGCTGAGATGGAAGAAGGGAATAAACGTGTGTATGAGTGTATGATTGACGCTACTCTGGTGATAAAACAGCGACGCAGACACAGTCTCGATGTCGGTAAGAGTCTTGTAATGGATGTTGAACGTGCGCCCCCTCTGGCAGGTTTGCAGTATGGCTGCAGGGCCGGGTGAAGAGGGAGCTCTGCCACAGCTGTGCCAGGGCCAGCGAGGCGGGCCTCCAGCCTCAAGTCGAGGCCAGACAGGAAGAGGGTCCAGAGGCCGTTCCACTTCAGCAGAGGTAAGAGGAGAAACGTAACCGCTTTTTTAAATAATATAAAAAATTGTTCACTTCATTATTTAAGTGGTGTGTGGTACTCTTTTAAATTGCATTCCCAGGTCCTCAAGGTCGTCGGGGACCAAAAAGTCTGGGTGTCTCCTGATAACGTGCACGGTGCACGACCTCATCTACCGGGTGCACCTGATCAACGACAAGACGATCGATCCCACCGCCCCTGTGGACAAGATCGGTTCCCGTGGCTACGGCCGTCGCCGACGTTCTGTGCAGGACCCGCCGGCCCGCAGCCCGTCGACGCGCTGCTCCGTGCGCCGCGTCATGAGGGACGGACTCCCGCTGGTTACGCGTTCTCCCGCGGCCCGTGGAGTGAAGTTCGCACAGCGGTTCTAATCCGAAGTACTTAAACCGATTTGATATCAATCAGTTTAAACTTGGGAATCACATCGATATAATTGTTCATTTATCAAGGCGAAGGCGAAGGCGTCTTTTGCGCACCAACCCAAATACGCATCCCCACGGCGCTTTGGTAGTTGTAGTGGTCTGAGGAGAAAGCCTACATGTGAACACGTGTTTCATGGAGGAATCCATCGGAGTGATAAGAGCATTCTTTATGTGCAACGCGAGTCTTCATCTGTGAAGAGCCGGTAGACTGACCCCTGAACCCTGAAGGGCCGGTGGGAGACGGGGTTCGACGCCATCGGGGAACTAAACAAGGGCGGAATTTTTAGTTTGTCTTCACAAAACAAATTTCGCTAAAAGATACTGCACTCCAAACAAATACAAATCCTCTCATGACCTCAAAATATAGGTTTTAAATGATGTATAAATGTGTACCACTATATAGCCTTCCAATGTGTATATATGGCAATGTATGAAGGTAAACATAGGCTAAAGACTTATATTTTTTGTACAATCTTACATTCAGAGGAAATATATAAATATACATTTAAATGTTAATGAAGTATTTTAAAGCATCTTAATTGTCACGTTGACACACAAGTACTGTAATGGTAAAAAAAAGGCGTACTGCAAAAACAATTACCTTTTGTATGTAGGCCTATATACATGTACCTTGTGTCATTTTAATCAAATTATGTTTAGTAATCCTGTTTCTGATGCTTAATAACCTTTTAAATGTGGGACAGACTTGTCTGTATGTTCCTTAAAATAAGATGGTATGATATGATATGATTGAAGTGGGGAATGAAGAATGAAGAAGACCATTGGACCTCCTGTAATCGATCTATCTATCGTTCTGTAATCTAGGGTTCTGGCGTATACGACTACAAATCCCATGTCACCTTGCGATGAGTGGATGAACCCAAAACAAATGTCCAATGCTTTGCTGCCCCCTATCTTTTCAACCGACCGCATTACATGCAACGGAAAACCCTGATGGCATCATGTGCACTGCATTTTGTGTATGTGGATTTATTTTTGCAGGCATGAAAATAAATAGTAAAATGGACTCCAGTCACTGATCCATCCATGTTATCTAACTGAGTAAGGGGTTGCTTTAGGGCACTCCAACACCACAGGGTACTGGGAACTACACCAGGGATACTCTCCTGAGATACGTACATATAGTATGAAGTAGTAGTAGTTTAGTAGTCGTAGTCCTCATAGTAGTAGCAGCGAAGTAGTAATAGTAGTACTAGTAGTCATTGAAATCATAGTAGTATTAGTAGAAGTTGTACAAGTAGTAGTAATATAAGTAGTACTAGTACTAGTACTACTACTAGTTGTATAGTAGTTTTGTAGCCATAGTAATCGTAGTAGTAGTAGTATAGTAGTTAAGTAGCCATAGTAATAGTAGTAGTAGTAGCAGTAGTAATATAGTAGGAGTAGGAGTTATAGTAATATGTAGTATTTGTAGTAGGAGTAAAAGCCAGTAGTCACTGACTTTTATCAGGGATTTGGTGATTTCGTTTTTTACAATGTGATCTAGGTTAGGTCAGATTAGAGTACATTAAATTCATTATAGTACTACAGTACAGTACTATACTATAGTACTACATAGTACTTGTCTACCAAAAAATGTATAATATTACAATTAAATATAAAATGAATATATTTTTTTTCTGAGAGGAAGTTTCTTTGACTGACCAGATGGTGGCAGAATATCTCATCTGAAAAAGGTCCAAAGCGACTTACAATAAGAGAAGAGAACTACTAGTCACCTGAAGCCATGTAGAAGTTGCTCTTGGAAGCTCTTGGAAGTCTCCAAGAGCACAAGCAGTGCTCAGGTGAAGAGAGTAGCCCACATAATAAGTCCACCCAACAGGGCCCATGACTAATAGTGAAGCCACACATATAAGATACATGGGATAAACCAGCGCTGGTGAACATGATATAGTGACTGTACTTTTTATAGTTATACTAACTGTAAAAAATAATAAAAACTACACAACTCCCCACCTCTCTATACGTTACATATTTATTAATAAGATACCGTTTACTGTACATGCCATATATATCTAAATCTAAAATCTCAACTGTTGATAGAACTGCTCCTATGTATATATATATACATTCATACATGCCATCGTGGCAAACCCCTGACCACTACCTGTTAAGTACTCACCTACCTGTATATACCTATTAGTATGCTCATATCTAATTTAATACCTAGTAGACTAGTAGTCTTTTAACCTGTCAATTTAAACTGTAAATTATATTATATTACCATGCACTTTACTGCAACATCTGGTTAGATGCTCAATTATTTTCGCTGTACTGTACTTGTGCTGTGCAATGACAATACATTATAATCTAATCTAATCTAATCTAGTGCTCAGAGGAAGGGTCGTTCTTCCTGAAGAGGTGGGCTTTCAGCCTGCAACGGAAGATGGTCAATAATTATCAACAATTACAACGAGAAAACACACATTATTACTACCCTACTACTACCCTGTGGCTTTACATGCAAACAAACAAATAAACGTTAACATTTGACTGTAGTCTTATATCAACTGTTCAACTGACGTGTCGTTGATGGACGAGGCTCAGGTGTCCCACTAGAGAGCGATGGTCTAGACCAGGGGCACTCAACTTCAGAGGCCAAGAGGGCCACATTTAAACCACAACAGGTGCAAAGGACCACAAATTATTATTAACATATATTTGTACCATTTTATTCGCTGTATATACTACTGCTGTTTAATATGCTGTTTTGCTTGTCATTTTTAATGCATTCCAAAGCATCATGGAATATTTAACAAATATTCTCAATTTGAGTTACAAATGTAGTGTCAAGTGTTGGTCAAGCTGATGTTTTATTAACACTGGAGTGAATAGCTTTGCATTGATGACATTGATAAAGTTTGCGATTGCTACTTATTCCTATTGAGAGCTCTGAGTCTGCATTTCACAAATATTAATAACAATGACAATATAACAAACAACTTTTTACTTATTCCTATTGAGAGCTCTGAGTCTGCATTTCACAAATATTAATAACAATGACAATATAACAAACAACTTTTTACTTATTCCTATTGAGAGCTCTGAGTCTGCATTTCACAAATATTAATAACAATAACAATATAACAAACAACTTTTTACTTATTCCTATTGAGAGCTCTGAGTCTGCATTTCACAAATATTAATAACAATAACAATATAACAAACTACTTTTTACTTATTCCTAGTGAGAGCTCTGAGTCTGCATTTCACAAATATTAATAACAATAACAATATAACAAACAGTTGTTACTTATTCCTAGTGAGAGCTCTGAGTCTGCATTCTTTTCAGATCAGTACTTTCAGATGTGGTTGTTGCTCAGTTGTAGCTGCTCTGAGATAGTCTGCCAAATGTCTGTCAATTAGACGGAACGCTGCTTTGATTTGATTATTCCCATGGCAGAGAAGGAGCTTTCACACACATAAGTAGATCCAAAGCAGGTCAGGATTTGTTTTTGGTTGGCTAATTATAATTATTATGCATTCATAACCAGGCATGTCGGGGGCCACAAAATAAGCGTCTGCGGGCCGGATGCGGCTGTTGAGTAAGTCTGGTCTATAGGGATGGGGTTGGTTTAAAGATAGTTCCACTGTCCTTCCTACCGTCTCTAGTCCATTCATTGTGGGCTGGAAGAGAGACATACACTCCCCGAAGAGAGACATACACTCCCCGAAGAGAGACATACACTCCCTGAAGAGAGACATACACTCCTGAAGAGAGACATACACTCCTGAAGAGAGACATACACTCCCTGAAGAGAGACATACACTCCTGAAGAGAGACATACACTCCTGAAGAGAGACATACACTCCTGAAGAGAGACATACACTCCCTGAAGAGAGACATACACTCCTGAAGAGAGACATACACTCCCCGAAGAGAGACATACACTCCCCGAAGAGAGACATTTACATTTACATTTACATTTACATTTAGGGCATTTGGCAGACGCTTTTATCCAAAGCGACTTACAAGGAGTACATTTGTTGAAGCAGACAATAGCATAACACTGAGGTACGCAAACATCAAAATAGAGCAGTTCAACACAAGCATTCATATTAACAAGATGAATAACACAATTTGGTACTGCCAGGTCACCTGCTTAAGTAGCTGTGATAAGAGCGTGTTATCAACATTAAGGATATACACTTGCTAGAATATACAACATGCTAAGAGCTATTAATGTCAGGACTTAAGCAAGTTAGGGGTTCACAAAGGAGAAGGAGGGTTCAAGGAGAGTCCAGGTGGACTCTGAACAGGTGGGTCTTGAGTCTCTTGCGGAAGCTGGCGAGGGACTCTGCCGTCCTGACATGAGACGGGAGTTCATTCCACCTGTGGAGCCAGAGCCCTGAAGAGCTGGGTCTTGGACGAGCGATGCTTGGTTGTTTTCAGTGAAGGTCGAACAAGTGGCCTGGCGGAAGTTGAGCGGAGCGTACATACACCGGGAACAACCGTCCAGAGAAAAGAACACGTAAGAACTCCAGAGTTTACTTGTTTTTTTAAATGTTTTGATGCCGTATCCGGCAGGTGAAGAGTTAACCAGCAGCAGTGCAGGATGCGGAAGAGTTAAGTTGTGTGTGTGTGTGTGTGTGTGTGTGTGTGTGTGTGTGTGTGTGTGTGTGTGTGTGTGTGTGTGTGTGTGTGTGTGTGTGTGTGTGTGTGTGTGTGTGTGTGTGTGTGTGCCTGATGATAACATCCGTCCACACCCTCAAACTTCTTCTGTTTACCAACCCAACAGACGGTGAGTTCCCAGTTTGGTTCCCAGGTTGTATAGAACATTTCTAACCGATACGGTGGGGTCACAGCTCTCGGTGAAATGCATTACTGCACTTTATTCATGATGCTGCTGCACTACTGGCACTTTAAATGCTTTTGAAATATTTTTGCAAAAATAATAATAATAACCATCTACATATCACTTCGCTGCTCTTTTTTTGTTTATTTGAAAATCTTGTATCTTGTATCTTATATCTTATATCTTGTATCTTGTATCTTGTATCTTATATCTTGTATCTTGTATCTTGTACAGGGGACTCAAGATGAAGAGGAGAGACACACCTATGTTCAAGCAGAAACGTGTTCCCCCCCTAGGGAAAGGTAGGCCAACTGAATGCATTGAATTATGACTGCACACACAAAATAATTACAAATAGCAACAAGCTTTATCCCCTCCTATGGTTTCCTTTGGACTCCTGTTCTCTCTCATAAAATAGCTGTTTATAGCACAGTGGTGATATTAATAGACGAGGACATGTTGACACATCGCTGTTCACTGCCCCCAAGCTATTCATGGAGAGACAGAACAATAATAATGATTAAAAATGCCTCATGTGTGAGATTTTAAGTGTTGTTTTGAGTCATCGACCCATCCATCAATCTAGTTGACCCATGACCCCTCAGAGACTCGGCTGAGATCATAGCACGCTGGACCGGCAAGTCGGGTCGCCATGGCGATCTCAACACCCCCAAAATAGTATGGGGGAATAACAAGGGGAGGGGGGCCTTCAAGACAACAACAACCACCACCACCACACACACACACACACACACACACACACACACACACACACACACACACACACACACACACACACACACACACACACACACACACACACACACACACACACTCCAGCATATAAACTGAGGCAGAGGGCAGTTAAGCCTTCAACACTGAGACTAGTGACAGCTGTGCAGAGACTGCATTCCAGTGCACATGTTCCCACAGAGACTCTCCAGGGCAGACTGAGCACAGAATGTGAGATCAAACAAGATAAGAAACAGGATATTTTGGAAACGAAATAAAGGAACTTGTAGCGTGGTCGCTCCCCCCCCCCCCCCCCGGTGCTGGGAGGCAGCGTGAGGGGCAGACATGGCCCGGGTCACGGTGGAAGGTAAGAGACGCTCCCTGTTGTTTACTGAGTGCTCACGGTGTGGTGTTACCAGCATGTCCCACGGGGATGTGTGTCCCCGCCTGGCTTTAGACACCTTGAATACACACCGTTGATGGCTTTAGCTTTTGTTGTTGTGGTCAGCGACTTGATTTCGTACTTTTTGTGTTTTATGGTGTTGGTTCACTGAAATGGGGCAGGGTCTCTGGCCCCAGAGGACGGTATGTTAGAGACGGAGAGGAAACTGCAATTATGTTTTATTATAAGCTGCAGTGAAAAGGTGTGTGTGTGTGTGTGTGTGTGTGTGTGTGTGTGTGTGTGTGTGTGTGTGTGTGTGTGTGTGTGTGTGTGTGTGTGTGTGTGTGTGTGTGTGTGTGTGTGTGTGTGTGTGTGTGTGTGTGTGTGTGTGTGTGTGTGTGTGTGTGTGTGTGTGTGTGTGTGTGTGTGTGTGTGGGTGGGTGGCGGGCGGGCGGGCGCAGCAGCCTGACTCATCCCTGAACAACATGTTTTTATTGTAAGCCAGTAAGAGCCGCTACGGTTCTGGAATTTCAGGTTTCTTAGGATCTCTTCAAATAATTGAACTCCGAAACCAAACGTATCTGTAATGACAAACTAAACGATAGAGTTCTGGCATGGGGCCAATGCAGGCCTCTGGGAACCAGAGATGGTATGGTAGATTAGATGGTATGGAAATACATTTGGTTCTGAAAGGGGTTGGTTGTTTTTAAAAAGTTTGAGGAAGTTGTGTTTGAGAAACACACAAATGTTACATTAACAAGCCATTGTGTGTGTGTGTGTGTGTGTGTGTGTGTGTGTGTGTGTGTGTGTGTGTGTGTGTGTGTGTGTGTGTGTGTGTGTGTGTGTGTGTGTGTGTGTGTGTGTGTGTGTGTGTGTGTGTGTGTGTGTGTGTGTGTGTGTGTGTGTGTGTGTGTGTGTGTGTGTGTGTGTGTGTGTGGTAAAACATTGCTGTGACAGTAAACCACTTCTGCAAAGGAAGAGGCTCTGGTTGGCACGCCGACGGCCCGTCTTGCAACACGTCTCTGCATCATCTAATCATCACACACACACACACACACACACACACACACACACACACACACACACACACACACACACACACTGTGCGCGCCGTGACAAGTGCTGCATTGGGACTAATTATGAAACAAAGGATAATAAAAGAGGCAGTTTGGACTCGACTTGGAAATGTAATTTTCAAACTCTCCATATCAATATGTCCGCCTGTGTTTGCTTTCTTATCTTTCTCTCTCAGAGATGCCGAGGAATTTCCCCAAGCTGTCGCTGTGTGAGATGGACGAGAGCTTGCTCCTGCGGGCTGAGAAGGTGTACGAGTGCGCCATGAAGGAGGAGAACAACCGGGGCTTCCTGGCCCTGTTCACGGTCCCCGAGGACTGTCCCATCAGCCTGCGCCAGGAGCAGGAGAGGGAGCTGCAGAAGGGCCTGGCGGAGCAGCTGTCCGAGGAGTCCACCAGGAGGTGTGGACCGCCATACGTCAGGGAGGATAATAATGATGAATACAATTGAAAAATAGATGTGAAAGAAAATGTACACTAAACACGCCCAGAGTTCCAGCCGTCATGTTTCTACACTACTGCTTTGTTTTCATTTGAACTGGACCGGACCTTTCATTTAAGTCCTGGACTGGACTTGTTGGACTTAACACAACGTTTTTTTTAAACGTAACTGAAAGTTCTAAAGCAGCGATCAATAATCACCAAATATCAAAACCTAAATCCTACTATTACGGAAGTTATGTTACATTAAGTGTTTTCCTCTCATAAAGCTGCGTTAAGTCCAAGTCAAAACTCTCAATTTAAATGAACAATGCTTAACAAACTGAAGACAGCCATTAACTAATCAGTCAACAAGTGTGTGGAAACACAATGTACCAACCAGCTTAACGAGACGCAACACTGAGACAAAACCAGCAAACACAAATGAGTCTCACTCACCAATGATGTTCACTTAAAGACCAAATCCATTCTCCTGTCCTTCTGGATGGATCGATAACCCGGTCATAAAGCTGATCACTGCTTTATGACCGGGTTATCAATGGATCGATAACCCGGTCATAAAGCTGATCACTGCTTTATGACCGGGTTATCAATGGATCGATAACCCGGTCATAAAGCTGATCACTGCTTTATGACCGGGTTATCAATGGATCGATAACCCGGTCATAAAGCTGATCACTGCTTTATGACCGGGTTATCAATGGATCGATAACCCGGTCATAAAGCTGATCACTGCTTTATGACCGGGTTATCAATGGATCGATAACCCGGTCATAAAGCTGATCACTGCTTTATGACCGGGTTATCAATGGATCGATAACCCGGTCATAAAGCTGATCACTGCTTTTCAGATCCTAAAGAAGTTGCCTTTCAATAGCTATGGAAGCTAATGCAGTGAGTCGGATTGTCCTGTTCTGTTCCTCCATATGTTTTTATAATATTAAAATGTCCTTTCCACAGATGCAGTGGTGACGGGGATCGTTAAAACTTTTTTATAATGTCCATCTTTTCACTGAATGGTCGTCTTGTAAAGGGTATTAACTTCTATGTGCATAGATGCATATGTCATGTGAGTAGTCATCAGTTAGTAAATAGTTAGTCATCAGGGGAATCTTTCTTTAGTAGATGCATATGTACTACATATGTACTTATACAACCTCAACATAGGTCTGCAGAACGCCCAGTGGGATTCAAACCTCTAACCTCGGCACACCATGATATGTTCTGCCTGACGCTGAAGCTCCACAGGAGCGTGGTTGAACCCTGTCTTTGTTCTTCTGTCCCCATCCCTCAGGATGAAGAACTTTAAAATGAAACGTTCTCAGTCCCTGCTTTTACAAAGCGACTCTCTCCTCCCGGTCACCTGCCCTGAAACCAGCCAGCCTTCTCTCCCAGAGAACCTTCCGGACTTCCAGAGAGTGACCATCAGTGGAGATTACTGCGCTGGGGTAAAGTGGACCTATATTACTACAGTATTAATACTAATACTGTAGAATACTACTACAGTATTAATACTAATACTGTAGAATACTACTACAGTATTAATACTAATACTGTAGAATACTACCACTGTATTAATACTAATACTGTAGAATACTACTACAGTATTAATACTAATACTGTAGAATACTACCACTGTATTAATACTAATACTGTAGAATACTACCACAGTATTAATACTAATACTGTAGAATACTACTACAGTATTAATACTAATACTGTAGAATACTACTACAGTATTAATACTAATACTGTAGAATACTACCACTGTATTAATACTAATACTGTAGAATACTACCACAGTATTAATACTAATACTGTAGAATACTACCACAGTATTAATACTAATACTGTAGAATACTACCACAGTATTAATACTAATACTGTAGAATACTACCACAGTATTAATACTAATACTGTAGAATACTACCACAGTATTAATACTAATACTGTAGAATACTACCACTGGGGATTAGGAAGCCAAACAGAACCAGCACTAAATAAAAAATAAGTTTCAGACATTTTGTATGAAGCAAAGTTCCCCAATAGGATACCAAGTATCTGGTAGTTTAGGGGTGAGAGGGCAGTGGAGCCAGCAGCTATCTTATGTCACATGCTGGGCCCAGAGAGCACTGCCATGTATCTTCTCCAGAACACTACTTAGTTTTAATGGATGAGTGTTGTGTTGGCCCACCGTGGTCCAGATCACGGTGGATGACTACGAGCAGGCCTCCAAGAGCCTGCTGAAGGCCCTCTTCATCAGGGAGAAGTACTCCAGGCTGGCCTTCCATCACTTCCCCCGCATCACAGCCCGCTACCTCCGCATCGCAGAGAACAGCACCTGGGCGGAGGGGGACGAGGTCCGACCAGGTAGGTGTGTGGGGGGGGGGGGGGGGCATTACCAGGGAGTCAGGGGGGGGGGGGGCATTACCAGGGGGGGGGCATTACCAGGGAGTCCTGTTTTCATATGATTTGACCTGAAGAAGTCGGTATGACTTAGTAGAGCAGTGGACTCAGGGCAGGTCTGCTCAAAATGTGTACAGTGTAAGTGAACCCCCTGTTTAGGCACAGTAATAAAACAATTATTCATATGAAGGGTTCCTGTCTATGTCTGTCTATGTCTTCCTCTGCACGGGTCCAGACATCAGCCCCTGCCCAGCAGCGGGCCAGGACCCCTACTCCATGGAGGAGCTCCCGGAGGACCTGGGCTACCAGCTGCAGATGAAGGATGGTATGGTGCACGTGTACACCAGCCAGGGGGCTCTGGACCTCCCCTACCCAGACCTGGAGACCTTCGCCTTCGACCTGAGCCATGTCCTGGCCATGATTGCCGACGGACCCACGTGAGGAGAACACTTAGAGTGATATAAGCCCTATGTAACCCTGTATAATGAAGAGGAGGCTGGGGGGGTCTCCTCGCTCCCAGACATTGGAACCACACCCACCCCCTGTAGACCTGCTTAGAATGAAGCACATGACCAACAAGATAAGGTGTTCTTTCTCCAAACCGTCCCCTGACAGAAAGACCTACTGCCACAGAAGACTGAACTTCTTGGAATCCAAGTTCCACCTCCACGAGATGCTGAATGAGATGGCTGAGCTGAAGGAGCTGAAGAAAGTCCCTCACAGAGACTTTTACAACGTCAGAAAGGTCTGAAGCATGACGGATCCAGAAATACATATACATATACAAATATACACGTTATCCAGACGTTATACACGTTATCCAGACGTTATACACGTTATCCAGACGTTATACACGTTATCCAGACGTTATACACGTTATCCAGACGTTATCCAGACGTTATCCAGACGTTATCCAGACGTTATCCACGTTATCCAGACGTTATACACGTTATCCAGACGTTATACACGTTATCCAGAAGTTATACACGTTATCCAGACGTTATACACGTTATCCAGACGTTATACACGTTATCCAGACGTTATACACGTTATCCAGACGTTATACACGTTATCCAGAAGTTATACACGTTATCCAGACGTTATACACGTTATCCAGACGTTATACACGTTATCCAGACGTTATACACGTTATCCAGACGTTATACACGTTAAACAGCCTTCCATTGATGTGTTATAACTTCATGTGTTCTAACAGCCTACCGTTCATGTGTTCTAACAGCCTACCGTTCATGTGTTCTAACAGCCTACCGTTCATGTGTTAGAACAGCCTTCCGTGCTCCCTTTTCATCGTCCAAATCTTAGTTTGACTTGTGGGTGAATGCCTGGCTTACTGAGCCACTTCCTGTAGAGCAGGACTGAGCTTCCTGTCCCCCTCTGGTTTCTACAGCAGGGCCTGTAGTCTCTGCATGGGGTCGGCCTGCTGCTGGACCTTCCTGTTTGGCATCAATCTGCTCATTTAGTTTGGCTATCGTTTGGTATCTAATTCCCATTCCATTAGAAACATGTGGCTTCACGTAGCAATGAGCTGACTGAATCCAAGGCTGTGATCCATTTATTAGCAGAACCCTGTAAGCCTCGGGACGTGTGGACACACGAGATGGTGAATTGCAGGACTTGCACAACATCACAAAAACTAACAAAAATCATCGGCACATTCAGCACTTTGTTCTAAACAATGTTTTATGGATGAAGCTCGTCCACCAGAGATCTGCATCTCACGGACATCACTGTGTGTGTGCGTGTTTGTGTGTGTGTGTATATGTGTGTGTGTTTGTGTGTGTGCGTGCATGTGTGTGTGTTTGCGTGTACCCCTTCTCAACCAGGTTGACACGCACATCCACGCAGCTGCCTGCATGAATCAGAAACATCTGCTGAAGTTCATCCAGACCACGTATAAAACTGAGGCGGACCGTGTGGTTCTGGAGAGGGACGGTGAGGAGCTGACTCTGGGCCAGGTGTTCCAGAGCTTGGCCTTGGACCCCTACGACCTCACCGTGGACTCGCTGGACGTCCACGCTGTAAGCCTTCATTCTCCATACGCCGTCCGCTTCTTGGTCGGTCAGCACCACGGCTGATCCCAGCAACATTTACCATGAATAAAACGCATTATGAAGATGACCAGAAGTCACCAAACTGAGCCGAGAGCCGCAGAGAAACTGGACCTGCGACGGGTCTCCAGTTCAGGACCAAATCAGAACAATTCAGACTGGATTTCATTCAGAACAGCATGTTGCATTTTGAGGAAGAGAAACATTATACAACGTAAGATAAAATAACACTTTGACATTTTCGTGTTTACAGCAGCAGAAAGAAATGCGAAAACAGTGACGCCAATAGTTAAAAATGCATTATACAAATAATTTACAGAATTTAAATATATGTATATATAGTATAGGTATCAGAGTATCATATCATATCATAGGTATCAGCATTCAAAATAATAACACAAGGCTACAGACAAGAGCAAGGTTCTAAGAACTAAACCAGGTGAACCATTAGAACCTTCAGGTTAGGTGTCATCACTTTATATATATGGTTTTTTAATGTTTCACTGTATATGTTTTTTTAAATTTTAATGTTTTTGAATGTTGCCATTTCATCTCAATACTGGCCATTCATTAGTTCATTTATGAATACCTGCATTTGAACATTTGACTAAAAAAGTAAGGACAGAACACACACCATGTGTATCTCATATATAAGTCATTTTATACCTGTTTTTATACCTAGTAGACTGTTTTTACATCTTATTTAACCACTGTACATTATATATTACCATGTACTTTACTGCAACATTTACACTCAACACACAACTATTTTTGCTGTACTGTACTTGAGCTGTGAAATGACAATACATTTGAATCTAATCTAATCTAATCCAATCTAATCTAATCTAATGTGTGGCCACAAGGGCACAGTCAGTTCTTGTGTCCACACATCAGCTGATTGGGCTTCATGCTAAATCCTCAGCGTGTTTGGGAGTGATTCCTGACTGTCGGCTCACACACCTCTCATCCCATCCGTAGGGAAGACAAACGTTCCATCGCTTTGACAAGTTCAACTCCAAATACAACCCAGTAGGAGCCAGCGAGCTGAGGGAGATCTACCTGAAGACGGACAACGTCATCAAGGGAGAATACTTTGCACGCCTGATCAAGGTACAGTTCCCCTCCATCACCAGGACATCGGCCCCAAGGTGGTCAGTCTCCATTTGGTCAGCTCAATAAGGCATACATGTCAATAGCTCATCTGTAATGATGATATGAAGATAATAACACACACTACTCCTGAGTTATACAGAGAATCAAGATACAATTATGGATTGGATGAATTGTGCATTGGAGTGGTTTAGCCAATCAGAAGCGACAGAACGGTCGCCTCCTTTGATTGGTAGCTCAGGGATCACATGTTATTAAATGCAGCATTATGAAAAAGACCTTTCAGAAACAATGTATAATGACATGAAATATGGTAAGGTTATGGTGAAATATATTTGAATAATTACATTATTAGCATTAAAACAACATCCTTCCATATATAATTATGAATTATGTAATTATAATGTATTTCTTTAAAAAAAATGTATTAATTAATATATTATAATGTATTGAATTATAAGTGCTTTGGTCCATTGTTTCTCCATAAGATAAAACATCGGTGAAATGTAGAAGTTGTTTGATTGTTTGAAGAAACAGAATGCCGTCGTGACAGAGATTGTGATTCTATGTTCACATTAAGCTGTGGTAGAGGCTGGTAGTATTCTCAGTATTGGGGTAGTAGCAGTATTGGTAGGGGTATTCCCATCCTCCCATTCATTGGCTGACTGACCGACTGTGGTGAACTCCAAACAGGAAGTGGCTCACGGACTGGAGGAGAGCAAGTACCAGCACGCCGAGCCCCGCCTCTCCATCTACGGACGCTCCCCAGACGAGTGGCTGAGCTTGGCCTCCTGGTTCAGCATGCACCAGCTGCACTCTCCCAACCTGCGCTGGATGATCCAGGTCCCACGCATCTAGTGAGTCACTCTTACTATTATTAGGATTATTATTACTACTATTACTAGTAGTAATAATAATTATTAAACATTATTATTAATATTATTATTATTGTGATTATTATTAATATTATTACTATTATTAATAATTCATATTAAACGTTATTATTAAACATTATTATTAGTAGTATCAATATTATTATTATTATTATTGAGGTTATTATTATTATTTTTAATATCATTATTAATAGTATTGCTACTATTATTATTAATAATAATGATTAAATATTATTATTAACATTGTTATTATTAATAATATTATTCATATTATTGTCATAATTATGATCATAATTATTATTATTATTATTGTTATAATTATTATCATTATTATTTATATTATTACTACTATAAGTATTATTAATAATAATGATTACATATTATTAATATTATAGTAGTAGTATTGTATAATAGTATAGTATTGTGATGATAATAGAGTATAGTACTGTGATGATAATAGAGTACAGTATTGTGATGATAATAGAGTATAGTATTGTGATGATAATAGAGTATAGTATTGTATAATAGTATAGTATTGTGATGATAATAGAGTATAGTATTGTATAATAGTATAGTATTGTGATGATAATAGAGTATAGTATTGTGATGATAATAGAGTATAGTATTGTATAATAGTATAGTATTGTGATGATAATAGAGTATAGTATTGTATAATAGTATAGTATTGTGATGATAATAGAGTGTAGTATTGTATAATAGTATAGTATTGTGATGATAATAGAGTATAGTACTGTGATGATAATAGAGTATAGTATTGTGATGATAATAGAGTATAGTATTGTATAATAGTATAGTATTGTGATGATAATAGAGTATAGTACTGTGATGATAATAGAGTATAGTATTGTGATGATAATAGAGTATAGTATTGTATAATAGTATAGTATTGTGATGATAATAGAGTATAGTATTGTGATGATAATAGAGTATAGTATTGTATAATAGTATAGTATTGTGATGATAATAGAGTATAGTATTGTGATGATAATAGAGTACAGTATTGTGATGATAATAATATGAGTATGTAATTGTGATGATAATAGATAGTACTGTGGATAATAGTACTGTGATAATAATAGTATGGTATTTGTGTTTCAGTGACATCTTCAGGTCTAAGAAGTTAATCCCAAACTTCTCTAAGATGTTGGAGAATGTTTTCCTCCCGCTGTTCGAGGCGACGGTCAACCCACAGAAGAACAAGGAAGTGCACGTGTTTTTAAAATACGTAAGTATTAATTATACAACTTAATCAAATGTGTAGAACCATGGGTACATCTGAGAGACCAAGAGAGATTGTTTAATTTGTGATGAATGAAAATAACAGACTATGAACTACAGTACAGCAGACATAACCACAGTGGGCTGTCAACTCTCTGGTAGACAGACAGGTAGGGGTGAGACACCCTACTGTCAACTAGACAGACAGGTAGGGGTGAGACACCCTACTGTCAACTAGACAGACAGGTAGGGGTGAGACACCCTACTGTAAACTCTCTGGTAGACAGACAGGTAGGGGTGAGACACCCTACTGTCAACTCTCTGCTAGACAGACGGGTAGGGGTGAGACACCCTACTGTCAACTAGACAGACAGGTAGGGGTGAGACACCCTACTGTAAACTCTCTGCTAGACAGACAGGTAGGGGTGAGACACCTTACTGTCAACTCTCTGGTAGACAGACAGGTAGGGGTGAGACACTCTACTGTAAACTAGACAGACAGGTAGGGGTGAGACACCTTACTGTCAACTCTCTGGTAGACAGACAGGTAGGGGTGAGACACCCTACTGTCAACTAGACAGACAGGTAGGGGTGAGACACCCTACTGTAAACTAGACAGACAGGTAGGGGTGAGACACCCTACTGTAAACTAGACAGACAGGTAGGGGTGAGACACCCTACTGTAAACTAGACAGACAGGTAGGGGTGAGACACCTTACTGTAAACTAGACAGACAGGTAGGGGTGAGACACCCTACTGTAAACTAGACAGACAGGTAGGGGTGAGACACCCTACTCAAGGATGGGATTCGAACCCAGAACCTTGTGGGCGGGAGTGGGGCACCCTAACCTCTACTAGACTGTCCTGCTTCCCGATGGTTTCATCATCTGTCCATTTGTGCTATGGCTGCCCTGCAGCTCACCGGGTTTGACAGTGTGGACGACGAGTCCAAACACAGCGACCACATGTTCTCCTTCAGCAGCCCCAAGCCTGAGGACTGGACCACAGACCAGAACCCGCCCTACACCTACTACCTGTTCCACATGTACGCCAACATCATGCTGCTCAACCACCTGCGCAAGTAAGTCCCTCCCCGTCCGGTGGCTGGGGGCGCCCAGCAGCACCCGCCCTCTGCGCTCCATATGAGTGCAACCGCAACTGTTCTCTATCTGCTGTTGCAGTAGGTCCGGGCCTGAGCTGCTGACAGCTCCAGGTGGATTCAAGATCTATTCTAAAGGAGTTATGTCGCCCTCTGGTGGCGGTTTGCATTCAGAGCCCAGTGAGTGAACGCCTGTTAATGTAATATACTGTTTCAGTGTACATTATACTTTTTGTGAAACATGGCAGTTTCCACAAACCGTGAAAACAGCTGATTTAACAGCTGATTTAACAGGTACAAGAGTTTGTTTGGTGTTTGCACATTATTGACCATGGTCCAACCCCCTTTTGGGCTGACAAGGAGACGTGTAAGAGCTTGATGGAAGGAGGAGGCATGTAGAACCTAGTGAGTGAACTCTCTCCCATGTCTCCAGGCAGAGGGGACTGAACACCTTCCAGTTCCGGCCTCACTGTGGAGAGGCCGGATCCATCACCCACCTGGTGTCAGCCTTCCTCCTCGCCGACAACATCTCCCACGGCCTCAACCTCAAGAAGGTGAGCCCAGCGCCCCCATGGGGGAGAGCGTTGCTGTGATTCTGTCTTATTTATACCTTAAATTAAATACCTTATACCTTAGGTATAAAGTTGACCACATTCAAATCACCTGCTTTCAGGACTTAAGATTCAAGATTTTTACTTGCCATTTGTAGTCCAATGGAGCTTCCTCCCCTCGAACACAATACTATACAACACTATACTATACAACACTATACTATACAAATACTAAACACATTAAAAATGACAATAAAAATAACAATAAAGTGACTGATGGATGATATAAACATGTGTTAAATTGTGCAAAAAGCATTTAACGCATGTTAAAGCCCCAGTAGAGCAGAGCATCATGGATACAGAGCAGTAACTGTGATGAGTCCAGAAAGTCCAGTAGAAGTATGATAGTGTGATGTAATCCTAGTTAGATACTGTGATGTAATCCTAGTTAGATACTGTGATGTAATCCTAGTTAGATACTGTGATGTAATCCTAGTTAGATTAGATACTGTGATGTAATCCTAGTTAATACTGTGATATAATCCTAGTTAGATACTGTGATGTTATCCTAGTTAGATACTGTGATGTAATCCTAGTTAGATACTGTGATGTAATCCTAGTTAGATACTGTGATGTAATCCTAGTTAGATACTGTGATGTAATCCTAGTTAGATACTGTGATGTAATCCTAGTTAGATACTGTGATGTAATCCTAGTTAGATTAGATACTGTGATGTAATCCTAGTTAGATACTGTGATGTAATCCTAGTTAGATACTGTGATGTAATCCTAGTTAGATACTGTGATGTAATCCTAGTTAGATTAGATACTGTGATGTAATCCTAGTTAGATACTGTGATGTAATCCTAGTTAGATACTGTGATGTAATCCTAGTTAGATACTGTGATGTAATCCTAATTAGATACTGTGATGTAATCCTAGTTAGATACTGTGATGTAATCCTAGTTAGATACTGTGATGCAATCCTAGTTAGATACTGTGATGTAATCCTAGTTAGATACTGTGATGTAATCCTAGTTAGATACTGTGATGTAATCCTAGTTAGATACTGTGATACTGTGATGTAATCCTAGTTAGATACTGTGATGTAATCCTAGTTAGATAATGTGATGTAATCCTAGTTAGATACTGTGATGTAATCCTAGTTAGATACTGTGATGTAATCCTAGTTAGATTAGATACTGTGATGTAATCCTAGTTAGATACTGTGATGTAATCCTAGTTAGATTAGATACTGTGATGTAATCCTAGTTAAATACTGTGATGTAATCCTAGTTAGATACTGTGATGTAATCCTAGTTAGATACTGTGATGTAATCCTAGTTAGATTAGATACTGTGATGTAATCCTAGTTAGATACTGTGATGTAATCCTAGTTAGATACTGTGATGTAATCCTAGTTAGATTAGATACTGTGATGTAATCCTAGTTAGATACTGTGATGTAATCCTAGTTAGATTAGATACTGTGATGTAATCCTAGTTAGATTAGATACTGTGATGTAATCCTAGTTAGATACTGTGATGTAATCCTAGTTAGATTAGATACTGTGATGTAATCCTAGTTAGATTAGATACTGTGATGTAATCCTAGTTAGATTAGATACTGTGATGTAATCCTAGTTAGATACTGTGATGTAATCCTAGTTAGATTAGATACTGTGATGTAATCCTAGTTAGATTAGATACTGTGATGTAATCCTAGTTAGATTAGATACTGTGATGTAATCCTAGTTACTTCCTGATACTCAGACATTTAACAAGGAAGCTGAGGTTTAACTGCACTAGTAACACATTGAAGAAGAACCTTCTAGTGGTGTTCATGGTCCTCCTCCTCCTCCTCCTCCTCCCAGAGTCCCGTGCTCCAGTACCTCTACTACCTGGCCCAGGTGCCCATCGCCATGTCGCCTTTGAGCAACAACAGTCTGTTCCTGGAGTACTCCAAGAACCCTCTGAAGGAGTTCCTTCACAAAGGCCTGAGTGTGTCCCTGTCCACCGACGACCCCATGCAGTTCCACTACACCAAGGTCAGCCCTGGTCCTCCTGTAGGATGTATTGTGTAACTCTACACGCCAACTGATCAAGTGCTATTGGTACAGCCGGCCAGTCGTCACACAGCAATACTTTGTGTACAGTTAGATTCAAGAGCTGCAAAGGGAGAGAAAAATAGAGCCTGATTTTGAACCACCAAAGAAGTGTCCTCTGTTCCCGCCCTACATTTGTCCTCCATTGTTCCAAGTTTTGAATTTCAGGCACTTGTGATTGACAGGTAAGACAGATTCCCCGAACCAATCAGGGAAGAGATGCCCTGATTGGTCAGAATGAATCAAATGACACTCAAATGAATCTTCCCCACATCTCCTTGAAGCCCAGATGGTGATGAGCCTCTGAGTGTGTGTGTGAAGGTGTTCTGAGGTTGTGATGTAAAGAGGTGTCCTGGTCTCCTAGGAGGCCCTGATGGAGGAGTACGCCATCGCCGCCCAGCTGTGGAAACTGAGCACCTGTGATGTGTGTGAGATAGCCAGGAACAGTGTTCTGCAGAGCGGCCTCTCACACCAGGTACCCTAGATAGCATTACGCTAGTCTAGCTAGCATAACACTAGTCCTGTAACCTTCACATTGATAGCATGAAGCCCCGGTGGGGGGGGTGTTGTGTACTTCGGCAGAGGAGCCATTAACAATTATAGCTGTGTCCGCGAGGCTGGTCTAGCTAGCATGCTGGATGCTAGCATTATGATAACCAACAACCCCCCTCTCCCCAGGAGAAACAACACTTCCTGGGTCCAAACTACCGGCAGGACGGCCCAGAGGGGAACGACATCCGGAGGACCAATGTGGCCCAGATCCGCCTGGCCTACCGCCACGAGACGCTGGGCAACGAGCTCAGCTTCCTGGCAGACGCCATGAAGATGGAGGCAGGCGCCATGAAGATGGAGGCAGGCGCCATGAAGATGGAGGCAGGCGCCAAGCCTGACCAGTGACCCGCTTCACATTGGATCAGTACCGGTGTCGTCACGTGACACGGTGGCGTCACGATGACGTCACGTGACACGGTGGCGTCACATGACACAATCTGTGCCTTTTTACCTGCATTGACATGGATGTCATTGCAGTACGTGTATTATTCGGGTTCAGCGGGATTATAGTGTGTTCACTCAGAATCGATCCCTTTGTGTCATCAGAAGTATGCGTGTCCACTCAGATGCATGCTGGTCCAACAGATTCCGCCCACCACGTGTGAATGGCTTGCTGGTCAACATGACACCTGATGGAGAACCAACCAGAGTCACTGAATCCTGTTTGCTGTTAAAATCCTCCATCCAAAACCGAGCTGTATTTTGTCTAGTGGTTAAGTTAGCATGGTGGTGGATGGTGTAGTGGTTAAGTTAGCATGGTGGTGGATGGTGTAGTGGTTAAGTTAGCATGGTGGTGGATGGTGTAGTGGTTAAGTTAGCATGGTGGTGGATGGTGTAGTAGGAGCATGTATACTGATCATGAGGAGTCAAATGGGTGTTTTTCTATTTGTTTTCTATCTGTAACAATACCAGTATGTGTACATGTGGAGGGTTTTACCTCAAAGTAACTGAGAGTAGATGGCAGAAGACTCACTAGAATGTGTAGTTTCTGATTAAAGCTGTGTGGTACCTTATGTTCTAAGCAGTGTTCTGGTTTGAGCGAGACTTTCTCAGGGTCCTTTGAGGTCATAGGGGTCAAACACAGAGAGCAAGTATTGACTGATGAATCAAATTGATCTTCGGTCGATCTTTGGTTTAAACGGCGGCTCGATATCAGTTCCCTAAAGAGACCATCAGCACCTCCTGGTCCCTCTAGAGACCATCAGCACCTCCTGGTCCCTGCTGGTCTTCATCTTCCATTGCCCATGAGATGTCTCTGGTAGTTCTCCCTTTTGTGGATTTCTATATCACTTTAAATTGTATTTAGTTTTTCATACTGTTTATTTTCAGTGTCATCTTGAGGGATTCTTGTTTCTTTTTACTTTGAAAGGTTTTCTTAATAAAACAATCAATATCACAGCATTTACACATGAGTCAACTTATGAAATAATGAGTTGTGCTTACTGGGGATATTTCTGGATATATAACGATATATTTAATATCTATATATATCTATATATATATAGATATTATATATATAACAATATATCTAATATATATATAGAACGCTAACTTGTGGCCTAGTTACAAAGCTAACAAAGATGCTCATTTAACCACCTCCATTATTGGTATATTTTAGTTTTGTATTCTCTAGTATTGTGTAGTATTGACTGTAGTACCCAGTATTGATCAGTAGACCATAGGACCCAGTATTGATCAGTAGACCATAGGACCCAGTATTGATCAGTAGACCATAGGGCCCAGTATTGATCAGTAGACCATAGGACCCAGTATTGATCAGACCATAGGACCCAGTATTGATCAGTAGACCATAGGACTCAGTATTGATCAGTAGACCATGGGGCCCAGTATTGAGCAGACCATAGGACCCAGTATTGATCAGTAGACCATAGGACTCAGTATTGATCAGTAGACCATAGGACCCAGTATTGATCAGTGACCATAGGACCCAGTATTGATCAGTCGACCATAGGACCCAGTATTGATCAGTCGACCATAGGACCCAGTATTGATCAGTAGACCATAGGACCCAGTATTGATCAGTCGACCATAGGGCCCAGTATTGGGTCCCTGAGCAGTGGGTGTCACGCTTAGCCCTGATTGGTCAGTGGCATCTCTCTTCTGATTGGTCTGAAATCCAAATGAGGCAGAAGCAGTTCTAACTTGAACAGAAACTCAGTGCGTTTCGCTCATTAACAGCAGACTGATAACCATCATATCTAACCAATTACAGCTTCAATCTTCAATCTTAACTAAAGCACATTTTACCGACGCTCACTTGCAAATACTGACTCTTTATTATCCAACAGGCGTTATACTACATGGTTATAACACATCCACAACAACAACAAGAAACAGTAGCTCCTCTTTATTTGTGTGCTTTATTACACATTAAATAGGAGTGGTGAGATTCATGGCAACAAAAAAAATAGACTCATTTGAGATGGACCGCCACAGCAGGCGTGGAGTCACCTGGTCGTCCATTCACCCACTCTGGAGGACTGGGTCCATTCACCCACTCTGGAGGACTGGGTCCATTCACCCACTCTGGAGGACTGGGTCCATTCACCCACTCTGGAGGACTGGGTCCATTCACCCACTCTGGAGGTCTGGACCCAGTCACCCACTCTGGAGGTCGGGACCCAGTCACCCACTCTGGAGGTCGGGACCCAGTCACCCACTCTGGAGGTCTGGACCCGGTCACCCACTCTGGAGGTCTGGACCGGTCACCACTCTGGAGGTCTGACCCGGTCACTCGCCCTCGTCACACCGACAGGAGACTAACTCCATTAAAGCAACATTCATTTAGAGACACCAACGAAATTAAGCACAATTTACAAAATATGCACCTTTCAGTATCACAACTATACAAAGGTTGTTAAAATACCATCAAGGTATAAATGATACATTTTCCAAACAATTAAATCAGCGGTTGGCACGGGATAAGAGGGACATCAACCTGTTTCTCAGGGAACAGCGTAGTTAACAAGTGGATTCTAGAATTGAAATTGCATTAACAGTTATCTACTTCATGAGCAAGAGGTAATAGAGGGGGGTGAATCCATGACTCCTGTTCCACGTCTGCCCTCTCCACCACACTAACAGGGTTGGTTTAGCAGAAGCCCGACCGGGACCGTCTGAAGCTGCTCAATCCCAGCAGAAGAACCTTCACTAGTTCAGCCCCAAAAGACAATCTAGTCTTTATTTTCTCCTCCAAATTTGAATGTCTAAAAGATAAGCAAATGAAAATTTGTGCCTCATTTACAAAGAATAGCTTCCGTTACATCACTTCAATTCACATGTTAGGTGAGTGATTAGGGGTCAATGATTTCACCGGATAATAACTTGCTTGAAAGGCAGCCCAGCAAACTATTAGAGAAGATTAGCAAGGAAAATGAAATACATGAAAAGGCCAAACCGGAGGAAGAACAAACTGAACATCCGCCATGACACCAAACTAACAGAATTATCTACACGGGTTTGGGGGAGAAGGACGGGAGGGAAATACGTGAAAAGGCTTTAGTTGAAATAAACCTGCAAGTCTCCATAAAGGGAGGCCACAGCTCTCTGAAACTCAACAGGTCAACTAATCGCACAGAAATGACCGAGAAGCAAGAGAATATAAAAGCATGGGCGGTAGGTCTACTTACAGCTTATTCATTAAATCATACATTACGCCAAACTCTGGGTGGTGGTTCTCAGACATGGGACGGTAAGGAAGGCTTGAAAGTGACAGAGTTCTACTATGGTCACAGTTCCACATCCCGGCCCGGTGGCCTCTATTATACAGTATAAGCTTTAAGGACACCATGCATGCAAGGACAACATCTTCTGTAGGCAATAGAGGACCGCCCACACAATACAAAAGGCAGATGAATTTCAAAAGAATCAGGAGATAATTAGGGTGTTAAAAACATTCTGGGAAGTTGTCATGCATACTTTGATCAACAACACAACTTTAAATGACATTATAAAGTCATATCTAGACGTTCTAAGAGGATTGGGACATTACACAGTGGCTAGTACATCTGGATCTTATCCAGCTAAGTGCTGGTCCATTTCCCATGTCGTAGTTTTGTCATTTTTATTCCGAATTCAATGGGATGTAAATTTGTTCTTTGGCATCCCATAAGATCTGAAGGAATCACCAATGTGTCTGTAGGTCATGGCCTCATAGAAGAAGAGAACAAGTTGCTACTCTACGTGGCTCCAAGGGGAGGAATGACCACACACCACTCACACATCTGCATTCAACTCCTCCCAATTCAGTACAGCTTCCTCCTGGCAAGTCAACCCGCTGGACCAATACATGTGCCACTGGTTCAGGACCGAAGATGAGAAAGCTTACTGGTTACTGAATAGCAAAAAAAATAGAATTAAAATAAAGAGAGACTGCAGCTGAATCTAGTTCATTTTAGTATTCAGTACGGTGGGCACTAAGAAATAGAGTAATAATTTAGTGTAATGTACAAATGTATTACTTAAAATGTTCAACTTGTTTTTTCTCTCCAGTCTGTGTTGAAACGCGGGTGGGGGGGGGCGGTGGGCTGCTTCTTTACATCAGAGTACACTTTGTCTTAGACTTCTTCTTCTTCTTCTTGCCGTCCTTGCTCATCTTTTCCTTGTGTTTCCGGATTTCTCGCACTAATGTGTAAAAGGCATCGTCCACGCCCTGAGGGAAGGAGTACACAGACAGACATATGGTTAGTTAAAGAACTCTGCTGTGCTCCTGCCACAGACTGGGTCTCCAAGTATTTCAAAACCTAATTTCAAAGAGAACGACAAGCTGATAACCAAGTTAGAGAAGATGTCTCATTCTAGATAACATTGTCTGGACAGTGGGCGCACTATAATTTAATGTCTGCAAAAACTACAGATTTCATTGAGGTTTTAGCAAAAAACTGAATTAGAGGATGGCAATCTATTCATACAAATCCAATTCATGCCATATGGCCATCTAGGATTGAAGAGCCCACTTCCACAGCAGGTACATGTTGTGTTTCTGTGGTACGGTTAACAGGTATGGCCCAGAGCAACCAAAACATGGAGGGTGAACAGATCCAGGGTCTGAATCTGGAAGGAGAGGGCCACAGAACCCAGGGGCCACAGGCACTTCAGACAAAGAAACCACAAACACTAATTTGATTGGAAGACAACACAACACACACACACACACACATAGAGAGGTCTGCAAACGAGAAATAAAAAATTAAATTAAATTTAAAAAACACTTGCACACAGCTCTCTGCACAGCTTAGACTCACAGGTCTACGAGCGCGTCGTCATACCAGATGCAGAAAACCATCAGCACACGACTCGACGGTCACATGACATTAATCACCACGTCCCCCATTGGCCTGCCTGTTGATTGGGCGGCGCAGATTAGAGAGTGATCATCAACCCGGAGACCAAGAAGACCAGAAGAGGAAAGGAGATCAACCATCAATTTTTCCTGGTTAGTCAGCATCTCAGAGACCCCGCCCCCTCCCGTAGAGCCTAGCGCGATAGCCAAGCCCCGGCCTCTCATAGCGTGACCTCCAAAAGAGAAATCCCCAGCAACACACACACACACACACACCTGGCAGAGGAGGTGAGAGGGGAACTTACCCCTTTGTCGGGGGTGAACTTACCCCTGCTTTTGTTTTTTTTTTACATCAAAACACACTTTTTAAGCTTGACACAGCGTGGCGTCTTTTCCTCCTTGCAGAGCTTACTGAGGCGGTGCAGCCTGATCTCCCGTACCAGAGTGTAAAAGGCGTCCTCCACTCTCTGCAGTGGAGACACAACCTCCCTCAGGGTTAACCTCCACTGGAACCGAATGCAGCGCACAGAAGCACCAACGCTTTACAATAACAAGAGAGAGGTGTGTGTGTGGGGGGGGGGCTCGATCACAAGCACACCACAAGTAGAGAGACGGGAATTACCACCAAACAGTTTGAATGGTCAGTGTCGTTGATCAAGGTTCAGGAAAGGTTGTGAATACAAACAGTATTTTCACACACACACACACACACACACACACACACACACACACACACACACACACACACACACACACACACACACACACACACACACACACACACACACACACACACACACACACACACACACACACACACACACACACACACACACACACACACACACACACACACACACACACACACACACACACACACACGCACACACGCACACACGGGGGTAGCATGCAACGAACCCCCCCATTTATATTTCAGCGGGCCGTGGTCCAGGGGTCCCCAGAGGTGTCCCAGCACCACTGCATCATCCACACGTGAAACACAAATCACCGCAAGAGACAATGCAACGCTAGATCTAACCTGAAACCTCAACCACTGGATAGGATTCTACCACACGCCACAACCAGCCCTCCAGTCCAAAAGGGAAAACCCATGAAAAGTAACCAGATTAAAATGGGATTAAGAGAAGGGAGTACCAAGGAAAGCACATAAGGCATTTGATGCCATAAAGGGACACGGGCACACACACACACCTGTCTGGTTTTGGCTGAGGTCTCGATGAAGGGGATTCCGTAGCTCCGGGCCAGGTCCTGGGCCTGCTTGGTGTCCACCGTCCGGGATGGGAGGTCACATTTGTTCCCTACCAGGACCATGGGCACGTCCTCAGAGTCCTTCACACGCTTGATCTGCTCCCTGGACAGTGAGGAGGAGGGGTTAGAGAAACACATTAAAGGGTGGCTTGGGAGCTGGGCCAAGACGCCTTCAGTGACCCTGGTTAGGTCCTTTGCTACGTGTCCATTCCCTCTCTCTCTCTTTCCACACACTTTCCTGTCAATCTCCACGCTCCTGTGCAGAATGTCAAAATGCCCCAAGAAGATATAAGATATAAGTAGCTCTATTAGCATCTGAATAGCCTCTTCATGTTCTCCTAATTTGACACCAATGGGACAGGCTCCCCCTGCATGGCGGATCTACACCTGTCTGGTTGGTCCTAGGTGCTCCCTACTTTAGAAATGGACTGTAAGTGTGTTCGAAAACCATTAAAGAAACGTTAATAATGAAACAGCACTTTCCTCTGATGTTATTCAGACTAAATACATTTCTCAGAAGACGTGTCGTCTCCCTCCTCTTTCTTCGAGTCTCCATCATCCCCAGAACACGACCACACGGCCCAGCCTCATAGCCGCGGGCAGCAGTGTTATTCATGAGGTCCCCGATGAGGACGGGGAAGCTCACCTATAGTGGTGGATGTCCTCAAAGGACTTGGTGTTGTTGATGGCGAAGACACAGAGGAAGCCCTCGCCGGTCCTCATGTACTGGTCCCTCATGGCGCTGTACTCCTCCTGACCTGCTGTGTCCAGGATGTCCAGCAGACACGTCTCTCCGTCGATCACCACCTGCTTCCTGTACGAGTCCTGCATCAAGGAGGGATCCGACCCCATCATGTTAACGCACTTAGATTCATGCTCCAAGAGGTCCTTGTATTGGAAATCGGATGCTTTCACGTATATATATCAAGGTGCAAGAAATGGATTGTATTTTCTCCACTCGGGTTCATCTTAAATAGTGAGATGTGTTGACCTCATGCAATCCCACACGTGGTTTTCAGATCTCCAGATTCCAACACCCAAATATCTGTTTCATAGGTAAAACTACTCTTACTGACATTAATAATTATTGTTATTATTAAAATAACATCAATAATAATAACAATAATACCGGTTTGGCATCTTTAACATCTTAAACTAGAAACCCCTGTCATTTGGAAAATAATAAAATAACCCAAAAACCCACTCCCAAGATTCCATCCCACATGACACGAACCCTTTGGTTTAGTTCAGTTTATAACAGAATGTGACGTCTTCTGGACCCTCGGGCCTCTCCTGACCTCCCAGACAGCCAGCGATGAGCAGGGACGGGGACACTAGCGTTTGATTGGCACTACCCTCCATCATTTGGGGGGACTATTTGGATTTGGATTTATTCATGTAAGTTAAATTGGGCTCCCTGTATCACTAGGTCTCTTTTTCAGATGTTTGCTGAGAATAAACCCACCCAAGGTAAATAGAGCATGTTTCCAAACCATGTTGTCTTGGTACCAACACCAAGAGAACACCTGTGAGGTTGTTCAAGTGAAATAACCAATGTGGATGCTAACTGTAGTGAATGAAGCTAGAACACAGGAGGAATGGGATTCCATACACGTTATGTTATACCTGTTTTTAGTATTTGTTTAGTTGACTGTTTTTACATCTTATTTAACCACTGTACATTATATATTACTATTTACATTTACTGTAACATTTGCACTCTGGTTTAGATGCCAACTTATTTTCACTGTACTGTACTTGTGCTGTGAAATGACAATACATTAGAATCTAATCAAATTCATGTCATATTTTAGAGTTAATAACACCTAGTGCAGTATGAGTTGGTAGTACTATTATACTGCATACTATACAACTATATAATACTATAAAACGATAACTATAAGTAGCCCTCTAATACTAGAGGGCCATAGCACAACATCTGATCAGCACATGGGTCAATATTTGATGCCATTCAAGTTAAGTAGAGCCAATATACAATACAAGATATTTACTACAAATGTACTGATACTTCGAGAGGTAGAGGTAGGTGCAGGGAGAATCTCCAATCAAAAACAATAAATACAATTCAAACCAATGCAAAAATGACACTACAAACCAGTAGATATTTCAAGAACCCAGTGTTCAAGTTTGACATTTGCCAAACCATCACAATTTCCCTCATAGGGTCACCAGGTGGCCATAAAGGCGGTGGGGTTCTGATTGAAGGCAATTGACCCATTTCCTGTGAAACACTCTTAGCTACCATAATCCTATACATTGATTGTAAAGGCCATGTCAGGTTTCTTAATGGTTCCCAGCGAGTTGTCTAGATATCATTTTGGGATGAACTAGAAAGAGACGTTTTGTTCTTGATGGTTTTAGGCCTCTAGTTCGTTGATGTTTGGTAACTGGTGGTTTGGAGTCTCAGCCTTCATAGGACATACATCTGGGTAGATAACGGGACACGCAAAAGATTGATATTACTTTGCACAATTATTTTAGTTTAGGGTTGGAATTTATTTTTAAATTTAATTTAGCTAACAATGCTTATGACAGACTCAAAGTTGAGTATGAAATGATTCTGGGGTGTGTCACATGACTAAAGCTGGGTCATCATTAGGGGACGCAAGGAGTGAGAGAGGGCTGGTGCTGCTGGATCAGCCAGAGGATACCCAGAGAAGCTCTCGGGACCAACCGGTCAGGAACCAGCACTCATTTAGAAGCGGTTCTCGAAACCCATCCCTACCCAAGGGCCATCTCTTGTATGTGTGCCTTCAAGGTTCCCCCTCTCTCTGGGAGGGTGTCATCGTACCTCCCTGTGCAGATGTACTGTGACAGAAAGGTTGATGTGAAGATGACATATGGAAGTTTAAAGGTGGCTTTACCTCAATGGTTGGGTCGTACTCGTCCACAAAGTGGTTCTGGATGAGCTGGATGGTCAGCGCGCTCTTGCCCACGCCTCCAGCCCCCACAACCACCAGCTTATACTCGGTCATAATTCACCTGGGGAACAGCAAGGGTGAGAAGAGTGTCATTAATATATATGCTGTACATTATATCAATAATTAATATAGATATGTGCTGGAAAGCTAGAAAGACAACTAGTTCAGAAGTGGTTTTAAGTAAAGATGGTCCATGGGGACACAATTAGCAGGGGAATCGTTGTGCTTCAGGTTTAAAAGGAGGTACACACAGGGACACTAAGAGGTTTGATCAAGGATATTCAACTGCATGGTGAACTACAAACGGTTCACTTCAACAACGTATGGAAGCAGAAAAGCATCTCATAGCACAGTGAGGTTGGGAAATAGTAAGCAAATGGCCTTCTAGGTCTCTAGACTATGGTTATAGTCAGAATATATATATACAGAATACACTCAAAACATTTAATGAAGCTACTCAAGGTTAGTGTGGAAGACCATGGTAAATAGATTGAATAAGGTTTATTGCTTATAATGTTACATTAGTTAGATAGCTGGTAGGTATGCACGCCCTAAATATAAGTCATGTGTGTGTGAATCGTGTTGAATTTTTTTTGTGTGATTACAAATCAGGATTTAATCTAATTGATTTGCACCCAATAGAATAATGAAAAAGTCCTACGGGAGTGAAAGTCAAGTCAAGTCCAGTTTATTGTCACTTCACAGTTTACACAAGTATAAAGCAGTGGTGTGAAAATCTTAGGTGCAAAACCCGATGACAGACAGCAGTTATAAAAATAAGATCAAATAGAATAAAGTAAAAAAATAAAAATGCAATTTATAAAATGCAGTATATCAGCACAGAAAAACAGCAATATATATATATCTAAATCAATGTAATAAAATATACATTGATATATGCTATAGGCCCTTGTTCAGCAGCCTGGTGGCCTGACGGGAAGCTGAGTGAGGGCCATAGTTGTAAACACCCTCTGTCCACCAGTTCATGAGCATAGCTGTACAGCATCTACATACAGCACAAATAATAACATACATATTATATAATGTACAATAGATTTAGTAACTGCACCCTGAATTAGTTCTGTCATTCTATTTCAATAATGTGTGGATTAATTGACCAAAGGCCGGGATAATGTCCATCGATCCTCATGAAAACTGGGATGGGCAGCGGGTGATTGGACAACACATGAAGGAATGTGCTCATAGACAGCCAGAGATGTGGAGGCCATTGGAATGTGGTTAAACATGAGCCACACACACACACACACACACACACACACACAGTGATGTGAACCCTCCCAACGCACTTTAGAACCAGTACATGGACCGATAGGGACACATCGGTACGGTCCAGACGGATCAATAGCTCAGATCGACTGATCAGCCCTGGGACCAGGACTGCCTGGTAGGGTCTCTAGTGGAGGCCTCTGCTGGCAGAGGATAGAGAGAGATAGAAGAGAGAGATAGAGATAGAGAGAGATAGAGAGAGATAGAACTATAAGCAGACACTTCAGGATTTGAGTATATATCTAAAATAATAACAATCTAACAAAGAATGTATTTTTTGTCTTTCTTTGTAGTCGTCAGTCCTACACTAAAAGTAATTGGTCTAAGTCATGGAGAGGGGTTGCACAGTAATTGGTCGTCACTAACGTCCTATGTGTAGATATACATATAAATGATAATAAGAAGAAGAATAAAAGGAAGATATCCCATTAGAAGTGGGTGGGCCAGGGGCCGCCATGCTGGGACTGACACTGACGGTAGGTTAGCACAGACGTTGAGTGAGTCCCCCCCCCCCACACACCCCTACACACACTGTGTGCAGCGGAAGATCACATTGCTTCACAGGTAATAATTGATTAGAAGGTATTAATCGATTAGAAGGTTGAACCCAGCGGTGGGTTCGGGACATGCCAGAGGTTGTCACAACACAGCCTTCTGCTTCAGACATCGATCAGGGCCTGATCACTCCTCCGAGACCCAATAAGACATCATTCAGAGGAAGTATCGAACAGGTCTTGATTGTCGATCCATGCACCAAGTGAATATTGGTAACGCCTGGCCCCCCGGGGAGACGGGTGGTGGTCATTGTGTGAGTAGCATCGGTTAGCCTAGCCTCGGAGCACACCAGCAGCCCGGTGAAGGAGACGTCTCCGCAATGAAGGAAATCTTCGGCGATTTCCATCAATTCATTGATCCATCAACACGAGACGGACCACGAGACGGTCTCCGAGCCGACCCCCGCAGAGCGGATCGATCCGATGGACCGAGCTAACGGCCCGGGCCACACGTCACAGGCTAACAACGGGGCGTAGTTTGCGTTAAGAACGGTTCTCTGATCGGTTCTCTGATTGATCACGTTCCGGTTCGTTCACCGGTGAACGTGATCACACTAGTCGATCCACCCCTCGGTGTCGGTTCTCCTCCACCGCGGGTTCTCCTCCTCCGTCCCGGGTTCTCCTCCTAGAGGAGAGAGGAGTTAGTTCGGTACCTTTTAGCTCGCTGCAGTTCCGCGTCCCGAAGAGTCCCGATCACCAAGCTGCTGATCGATCGATCTCCTCCTCATCGCCGTCTCTCCGCCCGTCGCCTGTACCGCTGCTTCGGAAAGGCTTTGGAAATATATAGAAATATATAGAAATATATATACATAAACGTGTGCAAATCAATCGATAGAACTTTCCATTTGGCCTAACTGCGAGGAGGTCGGAGTCTGGGTGGAGCTCTCCTCCTTACCCACAATGCACCGCGCGCCCCCTCCCTCCCTCCTCCACCCACACACACACACACACACACACAACTACCGGCGGTAAACTGTTAAAATGTTTATTTATATTTGACAGTTGAGTGTTGAGGAGTGTTCTTTCACAGTGATTGAATATAATTAATTAAATTGTATTATTTAAAAAAAAAAAACACAGCGCTAGCTGGTGTTGGGGGTCACTATTATCCTCATTATCGTGACGATTCGTCAATTCGTTGTTTGTAAAACACATAGTACTAAAAACATGTGGTTATGAAGCCCTAAAGGCTTCCTAAGAAGCTAAGTATCGACCCTGTCGTCTCCTAACCAGAGTACAGTGTACAGTGGCCGGCGAGGTGGAGCCGGAGCAGGCCGGGCTGACTGGTGGAGCTCCTCGAGCGGAGCGGCTTATATAGGCTCTAAATATACCCCGTGACGTCACCCCTTTGTGTTGTTGTTGCACCACACGCGCACACACACGCACACACACGCACAGTGTGTGTGAGGGTTAAATAGTCGCAAACTGTTAAACTAGGGGACACAAATATAAAATAAAAATCTATAACATAAATATGACATCCTATACTATAATAGCTCATGTCTCTTAGGGCTGAAGGTGCTTTTCTAACCTACATCTGGCCAGGTCAATATCTCTGGGATATTGACTTAATACGCCCCGCGTATATGTCAATTACAATAACACGTATATATATATATAGCATATATATAATATATACAGTATATATATATATAGATATAGCATATCTATAATATATACAGTATATATATATAATGTATACTGTATATACTATATATATATATATATATATATATATATATATATATATATATATATATTAGTTGTTAGTGGTGCTACTCTCTCTTAAGTCTTAAGTCCCCCATCCTACCATTGACCTTTCAGTCGTTAAACTGTTAAACCTGGAACTAAACCCTTTACTGTTTGAATCTACTGGAAAACAAACATATGAAGCTATGAGCTACAAGTGGGTGTGTGTATTAGACAGGTTTATAAATATAAGGTTCCAATTGGTGAACATAAAAGGAAGCTCAGACGGTTCCAGGGACTTGGTCAATGTTGTTCAGTGCCAGGTTGATATATTAATATGTTAAAGCAGTTGACACAAACATGTCCCCACATTAGGCTTCGCCTTCCTCACAACACACACATGCACAATGAACATACATGCCATACACACCTTGAACCACAGGGTGGCAGCACATCTCCTGTTATCAAGTCAGAGTCCACCTCCATGACCAACCCTACACACATGGATAGGAATGGATAGACGTCGTTGACATTCCTTCCCTGTCCACATCTGCTAAACAAATAAGCCGTTTTGCAATTATCGTTGATATTTGATATTCAGTGTGGCTCTGATGCAGTGCTTAATATCATGCATCTCAAAAGAATACGCCTACACTCAATTGCGGGTAAATTATTGTGTTCAAAATCAACTCAAGGCAGAGGATATATGCTTAAAATGTAGGCTTAGGCCTTTTTCTTTTGTTGGAAGTTGGACCACTTTGGCTCTGGTAACGCATTTCTGGTCTTATTGTGGTTTTAGTCAATGAGCCACCCTCATTTAGTCAATGAGGGTCATCAGTGAGCAATTAAAGAGAGGGAATTCTTGAGGCTTTTGTTGGGACAAAGTTGAACCAATAATAATTTTAATAAATAAAAAATACCCATTTATAACCCAAATCAAAAGACAGCATATGTGACACACACAACAACACGTGTTCCACTTTAACTGGGTGGGTTCGAACCTCGATCCCTCTCCTCCTCCTCAAGGAGCAGCCCGGTGCCGCATTAAGAGAGTCCCCCACCTCTCTGCGGGGTCCCGGGGAGGAGGAGGAGGACCGGGAGGAGGAGGACCGGGAGGAGGAGGACCGGGAGGAGGAGGACCGGGAGGAGGAGGAGGACCGGGGGGAGGAGGACCGGGAGGAGGAGGAGGAGGACCGGGGGGAGGAGTACCGGGAGGAGGAGGAGTACCGGGAGGAGGAGGAGGACCGGGAGGAGGAGGAGGACCGGGGGGAGGAGGACCGGGAGGAGGAGGAGGACCGGGGGGAGGAGGACCGGGAGGAGGAGGAGGAGGAGGACCGGGGAGGAGGAGGACCGGGAGGAGGAGGAGGACCGGGAGGAGGAGGACGGGAGGAGGACCGGGAGGAGGAGGGTCTTCCGCAGTCCGTCGGTCAGACCACCAGGACTCAACACACAACTACCCCCTCCCTAACCCTAAATAACCCCAACCCCACGGACCAAGCGGGGATACCTTTAGATGATAGTGATTCTTCTTAATAATGAGACTTAGTTGGACTAACTGGAGGTTCATCACATCATAACATCTACACCAACTCCAGGCTGGAGACCAAGGGTAAAGTACACTCCCAGTTCCTCGTCAGCATACATATATATATATATAAAGGTAAAACAATTGGGATCGTTTCATTCAGGAATTAGCCGAAGCTCAACCTATAATAACCCAATCGCGGGTGATTTAGCGGAATATGACATCTAGGATATAGTATATAGGATATAGTATATAGTGTATAGTATATAGTATATAGTGTATAGTGTATAGTGTAGGGTCCTATCATCCTAGTCCCTCCTAGGTCTTCATCCTCGTCTTGTTGATCTCGTGATAAACAAGACGCGGTCCATCGAGATGCTCTCATTGGATTTGATTAGATGTTTAATTTAATAAACTTCACACATGTAATCAATATCTAATGTTGACCATGTTTGATACCGAGTAACCACTGGATGGGCCATTCTGGATTATTTCGCGATTATTATCTTTAAGAAAAGTTGCATAGTAGTTTAGTTATGTTCACTCCGAGTCAAGCTACTGTTATTATTAGTGTTATGTTATTATTACTGTTATGTTATTATTACTGTTATGTTTTAAATCACGATCCTTTGTGAAGTGATATAATGTAAATGCTATATTGTCAAACAGTTAGGCTACAAAGTGGAGCATAGTAACATTAACGGCAAATGTACTTCCAAAAAGTAGTCAATGGATTTATGCAATGTAATGTTCAATATAATGTTAAGTTAAATAATGAAATTCATGAATTGTGTGAAGTAGGCCTGACTCAAACTACTCTATGGTTATTGATGGCGTGCTGCTGCAGATCCAGTTGGCAGTGAAACGCCTTGAGAGAGTCGTGAGTAACATGGAACAAAGGCCTGATGGACGAACGGGCCGTCCAGATGTCATGGGTCTGCCAGCCCCACATCTGGGCCGAGACTGGTCTGGGCTCTGCAGGCTAATAGTGTAACAACAGGCTGCTTTCTCCAGGGGACCACGGCAGTTAGCGGGGCTCTGGGCTTTCATACTAGACATTCAATTACATTTGAATCCTTAGCCTTTATAATTATTCTGATTGGAGTTGTATCCTACATTCAATGCTACTGCATACGGCTCTCCACCTACCCCTGGCTCTCTGGTATTAGAAGGCCTCGCTGGGCCAGGAGTAGAGTAGACTCGATCTGACACTCTGACATGTATGGGCAACTGTTACACAGGTGTGTTTCTCATTATGCATACAGTATATGTGTACACTAGGCTACAAGTAACCGAACAGACACAACATCTGAATGAATTATCCATTGTTAATAGATAACATTATTAGTTCATTTAAATTATTAAATGATTGTTATTTAAATAATTGTATTATATTGTAATTTAATTTATTCAACCCAAAGTTGTAGAGCAAGAGTGTGCCAATTGTAACCCTGTCTCTGTGTGCAAAGCTCCTATGATACATTCTCCTAACATGAATGGCGATGCATCAAGATCCAACAGAAGACACAACATGACTTAAGACTGATGGCTTAGTGGTGAAGGGACCCGTAGTTCTCCTTATCTCTTAGAGTCACAGGCCACTGCCCTCTGTGCCCGGGAATGCAGAGCCTGCTTGTTATCAGTTTTCCACCCTTCAGGATCAAGGCCCAGCTCTTAGGACTGAAGGACTGTTCTAAAGCTTGACAAGGAGGTAGTATTGTTCTGAGCGTCCTAACTGTGGGGGCTGCTCTTACCCTCCTCTGTGTCGTAGTGGGATGTACCCCCTGAGATCTGTCTCACAAGTGGTCTGTTACCAATTACTAAACAGTATAACCCCCTAATTACATGTTGCACTACACAGGAAGTACATTTAGAAGTAAAGTCTGGCCGAAGATTGAGTTGTATTCACTAGAACAGAGCCTATACCATCTACTAGCTAGTTAAAAGGTACCTGAATGTCTTCAGGAGTAGCAGACATTGTCCTGTGTTGTGTAGGTCCATGCCCCCCAGTCTTGTGGTCACTTGGGAAGTGAGTGGTATAGTCTTTCATTGTGTTGAACAATGGTCTTCCCTGGCCTGGAAGAGGTGTTCATTAGCATGAGAGCGTGAGAGGTTCCCCGTGGATCACCTGGTAGAAGGACCCCGGCTCTGGTCTTTGTTCCTACAGCACGCAGCCTTCACTGAACTCAATGCCTGTTTGTTTTTGTCTCAACTGTCAGACCAAGCCTGCAGCTTTGGAGATTACTGAAGAATGTATGACACTTGTAATGCAAATATACATATATTTAGGATAAATAACACTATGTTGACTGAAGAACCAGCAGTAGAAAATGTGTCACAGGCAGCACTTTGTGGTTAAGTTCTGCTGGTCTTAAGTGTTTGGGGAAGAAAGCGAGGTCCTATGCCTGGAGCAGAGCCAGGGACCATGCCTCCATCTCAGAGCAACATGTTGGGTAACGCCTGCTCGTCCTCCCATGTCACACTCAGAAGACCACATCCACCACTGGGATTGGATTGTAGTTGATGCTACTTATTTTTCACAATAAATCTATGATTAATGTATTAATAATAATAATGTATTATTAGCTCTTATCACAGCTACTTAAGCAGGTGACCTGGCAGTACCAAATTGTGTTATTCATCTTGTTAATATGAATACTCAGCATTATGCTATTGTCTGCTTCAACAAATGTACACCTTTTAAGTCGCTTTGGATAAAAGTGTCTGCCAAATGTCCTAAATGTAAATGTAATGTAAATGATTATATCCGCACTAGAGCAGAGTTCCCCCCTCTATCTCCTGGAAGCCTTCCCAGTCGTGGTCCAATAAGGTCCATCAAGGTACCAGCAGGGAGCAGGTGATGTGGGCCAGAGAGAGAGAGAGAGAGAGAGAGAGAGAGAGAGAGAGAGAGAGAGAGAGAGAGAGAGAGAGAGAGAGAGAGAGAGAGAGAGAGAGAGAGAGAGAGAGGAGAGAGAGAGAGAGAGAGAGAGAGAGAGAGAGAGAGAGAGAGAGAGAGAGAGAGAGAGAGAGAGAGAGAGCTCTCAGAGCTGTAATCAGCCTGGCCCACAGGTGTACAAACGGCTGCTGTTTTTAAAGATCTAAAGAAAGGTTGGCTTCTTATTATTTGGGATTTATTATGAGCGTTTACAGTCTATAGTATAGCATATCATAGGTAGTATATAGTGTTGTTTACAGTCTATAGTATAGCATATCATAGGTAGTATATAGTGTTGTTTACAGTCTATAGAATAGCATATCATAGGTAGTATATAGTGTTGTTTACAGTCTATAGTATAGCATATCATAGGTAGTATATAGTGTTGTTTATGGTATATAGTAAAGCATATCATAGGTAGTATATAGTGTTGTTTATGGTATATAGTAAAGCATATCATAGGTAGTATATAGTGTTGTTTATGGTATATAGTAAAGCATATCATAGGTAGTATATAGTGTTGTTTATGGTATATAGTAAAGCATATCATAGGTAGTATATAGTGTTGTTTACAGTATATAGTATAGTATATAGTAGGTAGTATACAGTGTTGTTTATAGTATATAGTTTAGTATATAGTAGGTAGTATATAGTGTTGTTTATGGTATATAGTATAGTATATAGTAGGTAGTATATAGTGTTGTTTACAGTATATACTATAGCATATAATAGGTAGTATATAGTGTTTACAGTATAGTATTGTATAGTTTAGTAGAGTATTCCATTGTACATTGTACAACACTAATATAAAACATCTTGAATCTTGAATTTAGCCAAGTCATTTTTTTGTTAGGATTAAACATATTGTAGATTGTAGATTGTTTATGTTTATTGTTTATTGTAGATTGTTCATGCGAGTCATTTAGTAACATGGTTTCTTTTCAATGTTGAATGTCACTCCGTATGTATCACACCGTACATAAAGAGTGAAGACATTTGACCTTGACGTCTAAAGAATGCGACCTACAGATACCTTTGATATGTCACTTAACCGTACCGTAGAACAGGGGTTCTGTCTGGGAGGCTAGAGAAGTGACCGTGGGATTCACATCAAATACTTTGCAATGTTTTACAACTCTTATTTAGTTGTCATGGAAGATATTGTGGGGCATGCATGACTTATCGGGTGGTTTGTCATTTGTTAAAAATGAACACAATACCCGTAGCTTTAAGGGAATGAAATGCGTCTCACTTCTGAAACCTGAGAAGTGTCAAACATCTGTCTCACTTCTGGGGTTTCCTGCTGGCTCTCTGACATACAGAGTCTTTAACTTTAACCTATCAACACTGTTTGGATGGCCATTTGTTGTTGACACACCTAATAAAAAAGAACAAGTACAATGGAATGCTTACTCCCCTTCCCTCCGCAGTGTGCATTTTCTTAAGCACTATACTATAAATATACTTGACACGATAAAAAAATTACAATAAAAATAACAATAAATTGACTGATGTAGACATGTGTTGAATTGTGCAAAAAGCATTAAAAAAGCATTTTAAAGTGCCAGTAAAGTATGACCGTGTAATCTTAATGACAATATTATGATAGTGGCAGCACTCCTAGCAGTTCAGTAGGCACACTGCCTGTGGATAAAAACTTTCCTTGAACCTGGTAGTGAAATGAACTGTAGACTTAACTACCTTGGCTTGTTCCTCTTTCCAAGACATCATGGAGAGAGAGGTTTGGGTCACTGCAGTTGTTTCCATGTCTGCGTTGTGCTACACTTAGCTAGCATCCTCCCAACCCCTCAGCACTTCCATTTTAGGGCAATGAAGGACAAAATGACTTTGTAACCAGCTCTAAATATGCCAAGAATGATCCACTCCTTCCTAGGAGCTACCGCTAATCTGGATACACATTTACATGACAGTTGTATACTAGCAAACCGTCTTCCAAATAGAGTCACAGGCGTTAGTGTTTCAGTTCTCAGTGTCCTCAGGGTACCATATTAATGCTAATTAGCATTGAGGGTAGGTTATATTTTAGGTTATATATATTGCACAGCATAGTAATATATATATATATATATATATATATATATATATATATATATATATATATATATATTGCTGTGCTGGCCGGTGTTTTGAATGTGGTCAGGAAAAGCTTCAGCTGTACCATGTTTGACCCTGTCTGGGTAACAGTCCACAGACAGACTGACCTCACGGATCATTTCAAGGAAATACCCGAGACAAACCAGTTAATGCCGCATGATGTGCAATCTGAGGGAAGGACCATTTCCCTTTGCCTGTGGCGCCTTGCTCGGATGTGAGCACGAAAATATCTAAACTGTAGTCTAATTTAAAACATTGTATTTTACATTTCAACTGTTCTTTGTATGACCGCAAATAGTCATTTCCCAGCAAGAATCAAGGAAGCAAATTTTACTACAAATGACAGCTAATCCTTTATGCCCTGCAAACTAAATTGCTCCATTTCTTTGGCTTTGTTTAGTCTATTCTTATGCTATGATTGCTCTGTGTGTATTTTCATCTTTAATGCGCCTGCTTTTGCTTTGCTGTTGACCGCCAAGCCATGAAAAGCAAGGCCCCATCAAACCCAACGCCCGTCCTGTCCCTCAATGCCATTAACTTTTCCAGCCATTTCTGCTTCCCTGCGCGTTTCCTGTTCCTCTGTTTTACTGACTTCCTCCTCGCTGTGCTCCCTCCACGGCTGTCATGTGGTTTGGGATACAAAAACAGGAACTTGGCTTCATCCTCTTTGTTGGCAGGGTCTTCCTGCAAGCACCCCCAACAGACCTAGACATAAAGAAACCCCAACAGACCTAGACCTCAAGAACCCCTAACAGACCTAGACCTAAAGGACCCCAACAGACCTTAAGGAGCCCTAACAGACCTGTACCTAAAGGACCCCCAACAGACCTAGACCTACAGAACCCCCAACAGACCTAGACCTAAAGGACCCCCAACAGACCTAAAGAACGCCTAACAGACCTAGACCTAAAGGACCCCAACAGACCTTAAGGAGCCCTAACAGACCTGTACCTAAAGGACCCCAACAGACCTAGACCTAAAAGACCCCCAACAGACCCGTACCTAAAGGACCCCTGACAGACCTTGACCTAAAGTACCCTCAACAGATCTGTACCTAAAGGACCCCTGGCAGACCTAGACCTAAAGTACCTTCAACAGACCTAGACCTAAAGGACCCCAACAGACCTGTACCTAAAGGACCCCAACAGACCTAGACCTAAAGGACCCCCAACAGACCTAGACCTAAAGTACCTTCAACAGACCTGTACCTAAAGGACCCCAACAGACCTAGACCTAAAGGACCCCCAACAGACCTAGACCTAAAGGACCCCTAACAGACCTAGACCAAAGGACAGAGAAACGGTGCTAAATCACACTGGTTCCATCATCATCCAAGCAGGACCAGTCAATATTCCCCTTTCCATTTTCCTGCCAAACACTGTAAGCCATATATACCGTATGCTTCACAACACGTCAGGCTAACATATGCATCTATTCTCTTTATATAAAAGGATGTGACATCATAGCAGAGACGACCAAACAAGGGCCTTTGGTGAGCCTTGCCCTTCCTGACCCGGCACTTCCTGTTTTCCTCTCCCAGTGAGGTAGCCCACAGGGCTGCAGTCTCCCTGCGACGCCACCGGAGGAGCCTCCAGGCCAAGGATGGGGACGCCGCGCGGCATCTGAGCCGGCATGGAGCTCAAAGTGTGGGTGGACGGCGTGCAGAGAGTCGTCTGTGGGGTCACCGAGGCAACCACCTGCCACGATGTGGTCATCGCCCTCGCCCAGGCCATAGGTAGGACCCGGCCGACGCCACTCTTTGACCGCTCGCGTGTCTGTCACCAGAGTGGAGCACTGTATCTACGGCGGAGCTTAGCAGGAGAACGTCTGAAGGACTGTATCTACGGTGGAGCTTAGCAGGAGAACGTCTGAAGGACTGTATCTACGGTGTAGCTTAGCAGGAGAACGTCTGAAGGACTGTATCTACGGTGTAGCTTAGCAGGAGAACGTCTGAAGGACTGTATCTACAGTGGAGCTTAGCAGGAGAACGTCTGAAGGACTGTATCTACAGTGGAGCTTAGCAGGAGAACGTCTGAAGGACTGTATCTACAGTGGAGCTTAGCAGGAGAACGTCTGAAGGACTGTATCTACAGTGGAGCTTAGCAGGAGAACGTCTGAAGGACTGTATCTACAGTGGAGCTTAGCAGGAGAACGTCTGAAGGACTGTATCTACGGTGGAGCTTAGCAGGAGAACGTCTGAAGGACTGTATCTACGGTGTAGCTTAGCAGGAGAACGTCTGAAGGACTGTATCTACAGTGGAGCTTAGCAGGAGAACGTCTGAAGGACTGTATCTACAGTGGAGCTTAGCAGGAGAACGTCTGAAGGACTGTATCTACAGTGGAGCTTAGCAGGAGAACGTCTGAAGGACTGTATCTACAGTGGAGCTTAGGGTCAGCAGGAGGATGTTGTCAGAACGGAACATGTGTTTCATGCCCTGTGGTGAATTTGTGATTTTAGTTTATTTATTTTGAACACAAATTGGATACTGAGATCAATATTGTAGGAATCAGAATCCATGTTTTTGTCGTGGGTGGTGTGACCAGGATGGTATTTCTAGGGTTTTTAACATGGAACGTCCTGTTTCCAGTGCAGGGTTTTACTGATGCCATTTACCATATGTGGGCCTTTCTGGCTAAATAGTTTTGTTTACTGCAGATCTAGAAATATCTGTGTGTGTGTGTACGTGAGTCCTTGTTGATGTGACATGTTACTCATTCGTATGCCTGCTGAGCTGGTAGTCATCTGGAATGGGTAACTAACTAACTTCTTTAAATGGTTAAGATCTACTTTAAATCTGGATGAACCAGGAGTGTCTAGATACAGATCAACGGTGCATGCAGGCCATGGAGGATGTAGTATCTGGGTATTAGATACCATTAGATACCATTATTATTATTATTATTATTATTAGATACCAAAAGGTGTCTTTTATCCTACATCATCAATTTCATCTAAAGGTGGTGCAGAGCCTCCACCATAGCAGTGGGGTTTGTTGTGAGCTGAAAGTGATAACTAGGATAAACCAGCATGTGTGGCTTCCTCCCACACACCCAGCGCCCGCTGAGGTGGAGAAGAGGCCTACATATGCTGAGAGAGTCTGCCAGGATCTCCGAGGCTCCCCTCTCCACTGGCACGGAGAGGGGAGGGAAGCTCTGACTCATCCCTCCTTCCCTCTGCTCCTCTCTCTGCCTCTCCCCCCAGCTTGTATTTCTCACATGCTACATGAATATGCTATGAAAAGCTGGGATACGATGGTAAACAATAGCTGGTATTTCCTATGTTCTTGTGTACCACACATGCAGCGTGTGCTGTGGATTCGGAGTGAAGGTTGTGTCTTTTCTAAGAAAATAATTACTCTAAAATAAATTCTCAAAATATATAGCAGGCAAGTAAGTGTGTGTGTGTGTGTGTGTTCCTATGAGATGTGGTGATGTTTGGTTGTGTTCTGGTCTCTCCTCCAGGTCGCACTGGCAGGTACACTCTAGTTGAGAGATGGAGGGACTCAGAGCGTCTCCTGGCACCCCACGAGAGCCCCGTGTCCTCCCTGAACACCTGGGGTCAGTATGCGGGAGACGTCCAGCTCCTCCTGCTCCACACGGGGCCCTCCCTGACGGAGCGGCCCCCCTCAGAAGGCCCCCCCTTGAGGGGCCCTGAGCGCGGGCTGCACCGTCAGAGCCTCCCGCCTCTGGCCAAGCTACGCCACCCCAGCGACCGCTCCCTACGGCGCCGCGAACCCCGCCGCAAGTCGCTAACCTTCACCGGCGGCCCCCGAGGGCTCCGGGACATCCTGAGCGGAGGCAGGGTCGGGGAGGCCGAGGCCAAGAGGAGGCTGCTCCTCGGGGCCGGCGGCGGGAGCCTCCGGCAGGCGGCGGGGCCCGCAGGGGGCCCCGGCCTCTGGGCCTTCCGCATGGAGGAGCAGGTCCGGCTGGTGGGCCTCCAGAGGGAGACTCTCCACGTGTTGGAGAAGAGGCTGGCCTCCTACGAGGCTGAGCTTCAGGCCTGGGGGGGGGAGCAGAGGGGGGGCCGTGGGGGCGGGGCCGGAGGAAAGGCAGACAAAGAAGGTGGAGGAGGGCTGACGGAGGAGATCCTGAGGCTGGAGAGATGTCTGAGGAAACACACGGTAGAGGTTGAGGAAGAGGAGTTCTGGGCGAGCGAGCTGCAGATAGAGCTGGAGAACGAGAGGCAGCTGGAGGACCGGCTGCTGGAGCTGCAGCTCCGCCTTCAGGGCTGTGAGCAGGACGTGGAGGAGAAGATGGGGCTGGTTCAGGTGAGCAGGAGGTGGAGGAGAAGATGGGGCTGGTTCAGGTGAGCAGGACGTGGAGGAGAAGATGGGGCTGGTTCAGGTGGGCAGGAGGTGGAGGAGAAGATGGGGCTGGTTCAGGTGGGCAGGAGGTGGAGGAGAAGATGGGGCTGGTTCAGGTGGGCAGGAGGTGGAGGAGAAGATGGGGCTGGTTCAGGTGGGCTGCTGGGGGAACTACATGGAGTCATCAACAAGGCTTTCCTGCTACACATTGAGCAAACAAAAGCTGGGCTGATCAGCGACAGGAAGCTGATGAAACATGAATTAACATGGAACCATAAGTAGGCTTCTTTCTAAGATGAAGGTTTGACGTACGCTCTGAAACCCTCCCCGTCCCTGGGCTCACTGGGCTGGAGTGGGACGATGAGGTCATTCTACATTCTATATAACACAGAATTTAAAATAAAAGATAACCATGGTTACACACGGTTAACTTTACATTAATTAGACTATGATTTGTATAGTATAAGTTATTTTGGTGGATAAAGGAAAGCATATTCAATATAAACAATATTCCACTCCAATTAACCCTGGTGAAGATTCCATTTTTGTGTTGCTTAGTTCAGGGATAGTTTCTTTTGTGTTTTAACATACTTACTGCTACCTCCCCAGTCTGTGGAGGGAGGCCTGGAGGAGGAGCGGGAGCAGAGGGAGCAGCAGGAGAGCCAATGGCTGAGCGAGGCCGAGGCTCGGGCCCAGGGCCTCAGGGCCAGGGCAGAGCTGAAGGCCCAGGAGCGCCAGGCCGTCCAGATGGAGAGCAGCTGCCGCGCCATCGACCGCTCTCTGGGCCAGAGCGGCACCAGGCTTCAGGTGTGAAGATACACATCCATCTTACAGCAGGTTCCCAACCTGTGGGTCATGACTCCACCTGCGGTCGCCTGATGTGCATATGGGGGTCATGGGAAATTGTTGTCTTATAGACTACATATTTGATGGCACATTTTAAGATCTAAACAGTGAATGGTTAAAGACCCTTATAAACATCGTACTGGTTAAGGTCTCTTATATACCAACAGTCTACTGGTTAAGGTCTCTTATATACCAACAGTCTACTGGTTAAGGTCTCTTATATACCAACAGTCTACTGGTTAAGGTCTCTTATATACCAACAGTCTACTGGTTAAGGTCTCTTATATACCAACAGTCTACTGGTTAAGGTCTCTTATATACCAACAGTCTACTGGTTAAGGTCTCTTATATACCAACAGTCTACTGGTTAAGGTCTCTTATATACCAACAGTCTACTGGTTAAGGTCTCTTATATCAATAGTCTACTGGTTGTTGGCCATGACCAATCTACTTCAGTAGGACGTAGATATTGGGGTCAGATGTTATTGGGTGGGGAAGAGGATTGATGGTAGGACCACAAAATGGAGCCACATAAAACATGTAGTGAACCACTGGTTCAAAGACCAGAACAAACCTTCAGGAAGACGCTTTAACAACTCTTTAAAACTGTTTATAACCCCATCCTGCAGCAGGGTTAACCTCAACAGTCTACTGGTTAAGGTCTCCTAAACCCCATCCTGCAGCAGGGTTAACCTCAACAGTCTACTGGTTAAGGTCTCCTAAACCCCATCCTGCAGCAGGGTTAACCTCAACAGTCTACTGGTTAAGGTCTCCTAAACCCCATCCTGCAGCAGGGTTAACCTCAACAGTCTACTGGTTAAGGTCTCCTAAACCCCATCCTGCAGCAGGGTTAACCTCAACAGTCTACTGGTTAAGGTCTCCTAACCCCATCCTGCAGCAGGGTTAACCTCAACAGTCTACTGGTTAAGGTCTCCTAACCCCATCCTGCAGCAGGGTTAACCTCAACAGTCTACTGGTTAAGGTCTCCTAAACCCCATCCTGCAGCAGGGTTAACCTCAACAGTCTACTGGTTAAGGTCTCCTAACCCCATCCTGCAGCAGGGTTAACCTCAACAGTCTACTGGTTAAGGTCTCCTAACCCCATCCTGCAGCAGGGTTAACCTCAACAGTCTACTGGTTAAGGTCTCCTAACCCCATCCTGCAGCAGGGTTAACCTCAACAGTCTACTGGTTAAGGTCTCCTAACCCCATCCTGCAGCAGGGTTAACCTCAACAGTCTACTGGTTAAGGTCTCCTAACCCCATCCTGCAGCAGGGTTAACCTCAAAAACGCCCCCTGTTGTCTTCATGAAGGACATGCAGCAGGAGCTGGATCAGCTGACCAAGGAGCTGAGGCAGGTCAACCTGCAGCAGTTCATCCAGCAGACGGGCTCCAAGGTCAGCGTGCTGCCGGCCCAGCCCGCCGACCCCGAGGGGACGGCACCCCCCAGCCAGAGCCCTGGTACTACAGGTACAGCTCACTCAACACAACCTGTTTAAAGGTTTCTGTCAGGGCTTTGGAACTTGTTTTGCTTGCTGGACCAAACAATGTGTCCTTGACCCTGGAACTATAATTAGTGTGAATGAATCAGAATACGGCAAAGAGGCTAAAATCTGATCTGATGATCAGTAGTCCTACTGGTTACCACAAATAGGACAAGTTTGAAAGGCATTTCATTTCATTCTTCCTGTCTCCCAGAGGCAGTAAGTAGTTACTTCAAACTAAACTTCAGCTCCAAGGTGCTAAAGGTAAGATTTAAGAGCTATGATTTGAGTGTAATTGTTGGAAATGCCATAACTATCCATCAGCGATTAGCGGGAGAAATGTGCTGTGAGAATATCTGTTCTAGTTGACTTCTCCTGCCCCTCTATTAGACAATTTAGATGTTAGACCCCTCCCTGGTCATTTTTGACCAATCAGGACATCTCTTCCCTGATAGGTTCAGGGAATCCATCTTGCCTGTCAATCACATGGGCGTGAAATGCAACACTTCTCAATAGAGGAGAAAGTAGGGAGGTAGCAGAGAGGGAGGGGACATGTTTTTGGGTTGTTTACTTTCAAAATCTTGCACTCTTTTCTGCTCTTTACCTACAGAACCTTGAATATCATCAGACTATAATGACTGTTACAACCTTTGTGATACGGTTTATTGTTTGCCTGTGTGTGTGTGTGTGTGTGTGTGTGTGTGTGTGTGTGTGTGTGTGTGTGTGTGTGTGTGTGTGTGTGTGTGTGCGCGTGCGCGCGCGCGTGTGTGTGTGTGTGTGTGTGTGTGTGTGTGTATAGAGTATAAGTGCCACTCGGCTCCCTCCATTGGCACTTATAGTCGCCATGCCAACGATTGCCTGGATACAGCATTAGCCCATATTAGCCCTAGCTCTCTTTGTCAATCTTTCTCTCTCTCTTCATCTTTGAAGGTACACAAAAGATGGATAGGCTAAAAGCAGTTCAGATTCTGTACCCATCACAGGAACAATATTCAAATCAAACCACACTCAATTGAAAGATGTATTGTCCGTGGCAACATATTCATTCAGTGGTCTCTTCTAAGGAAGGTTTCCTCATTATGAATGTTGTCCTTCTAATAACCTACACAGACGTGTGTTGAATCACCCAGAGCTTTCCTGCTTGCCTATGGCGTTAATGGGACGTGGACGTTCACACAGCACCACACTGACCCCTTGTGGTGGAATATGTTATTGAAAAAATATAATTGCGTCAAAGAAAAGGAAATTAACTACCGCCTTAAACTTGTAGTTGTAATTGTAGTCGCGTTATTTTCACTTGTTAAAACTCTCCAATATTTATCACCATTGATACATACTTTCCATTCAACAACAATGGTTCCCCCTGTGTTCTCCAGGGCCGGGAGCTCTCTGCGGTTCCCTGAAGCGGCCACTGTACACCCACCCAGTTCCTGGTCGCCTCCGGGTCATCCACGGTCCTCTGAAGTCTGGTCTGAACCCGGAGGGAATCTACGTCTGAGGCAGTGGGCTAAGACCTCATCCTTCTACATGTCTCTGATCACCTCCTCTAATACCAAAACCCCTTACCAGACTCAGTACAGCATACCTCAGTAACCCTCTTCTATGCACTGATCTCTCTCTCTCTCTCTCTCTCTCTCTCTCTCTCTCTCTCTCTCTCTCTCTCTCTCTCTCTCTCTCTCTCTCTCTCTCTCTCTCTCTCTCTCTCTCTCTCTCTCTCTCTGTTTCTCTCTCTATCTCTGCCTCTCTCACTCCCCTACTGACTGGGAGACCTGAGAGAAGGCTCAGCTGGATGAAGCATTAATGAAATTAATTGATCACTTGATTGGGCTAGGGTTTGGGGGTGTTGTAAACATGTGGCATGTGAAGCCCTTTGAGACTATAACTGTGATTAAGGGCTATACAAATAAAATTGACTTGACTTGAGTTGATTGGCAGGTGCCGGGTGGTTTAAAGCCACAGCGTGACGGCCCGGTGGCAGTGCTGTCGCAGCATGAAAGAGTGTCTCTTGAAGTGTGTGTTTAGCGAGTTGCGTGAGCATCCCTTCTGAAGCACATTCACACGCTGCCCAGCTGTTCTCTTGGTCCGCGTGTGCCTGCGTCGTGAGTCATGGTCAACTATCAGCCAATAAGAAACGTCATCAGGCCATTCTAGAATTGTCTAGCACAGTATAGTCTAATGAGCTGTATGACGAAGGATACACACATGCCATTCACGTACCTTTTGTAGTCCTATGTTTCTACATGGTTCTATGTTCAACCCTTTTGAACTAGGACCAGATCTACATGTAGTTAACTATGCACAGATGGCAAATCGTTTTGTTGCTGAGGAAAACTATTATTCCCAACTAATACCAGAATGCTTGTATACAATGTTTTAATCACATTCATGTTTATTTAGCCAATTACTATATTATGAAGCAATGCATTCACAAGTACATGTTCTAGTTATACCATGCCTTTAGTATCTCCTGCATCTAAACAGTGTTATTATTTTTGAAGATGACTCTACAGTATATTTTTGTCATTTGTTTATGCTTGTTAATCTGTGAGGATGGCTAGCCAAAGAGGATAGGGTCTTGTTGCATGTGTTGTTAATGGAGCCATACCCGGATGTAGGAGCTCCAGTGACAGTAACTTCAATGTTAAATGTTAGCCCTGAAGAAGTGTGTGTGTGTGTGTGTGTGTGTGTGTGTGTGTGTGTGTGTGTGTGCATCTGTAAAAGCCATCTGGTTTGAAGTGATTTTGCAGCTATTGACTACTAGTATTGTCAAAAACAAGTGCCTTATTTCCATGGTAGAGAGAGTAAAAGGTGTTGTACTTCAACATGGTGGACAAAGCACAGGTCTATCCCAGATGCTTACGTGAACTACATGGACACATCCAAAGCATAAGTTGTGTTGACAAGAACCATAGTAACAAAATATAAGGAGTTGTAAACCGTTTTAAACACTTTGTTGTAAACCACTTTGTTACTTTAAGATAGTTGATATGATCAGTGCTCCACATTGACATCTACTGTGACTTGATGTCATCGTACGGTCGAACCCATACTCTTCCAGTGACTGGTTGCCTTGCGTTGTGACCCAGTAGGTCAGGTAGCTTGTTGTCCATTACAGCTGTTCTTGTATATGTCTTGTGCACTCCTACATGATGTCAAAAACGAGTTTGTTCTGCCTTAATGTTCAGCAGCGTGTTGACAGGTGAATGGCTGAGTGCCTGCTGATGGAACGACGATTGCATGGTTTAATAAAAATGAGTTGACCAATACAATGCTGTTTCAGGATATTCCTTTAGTGAGTCAGTTAGTATCTGGGTTCTACCAGTAGATAGAACCCTTTAGTGAGTTAGTTAGTATCTGGGTTCTACCAGTAGATAGAACCCTTTAGTGAGTTAGTTAGTATCTCTGTTCTACCAGTAGATGGAACACTTTTAGTGAGTCAGTATCAGTGTTCTACCAGTAGATGGAACCCTTTTGGTGAATCAGTGTATGTATGTGTTCTACCAGTAGATAGAACCCTTTTGGTGAGTCAGTGTATGTATGTGTTCTACCAGTAGATAGAACCCTTTTGGTGAGTCAGTGTATGTATGTGTTCTACCAGTAGATAGAACCCCTTTGGTGAGTCAGTGTATATCTGTGTTCTACCAGTAGATAGAACCCTTTTGGTGAGTCAGTGTATATCTGTGTTCTACCAGAAGATAGAACCCTTTAGTGAGTTAGTTAGTATCTGGGTTCTACCAGTAGATAGAACCCTTTAGTGAGTTAGTTAGTATCTCTGTTCTACCAGTAGATGGAACACTTTTAGTGAGTCAGTATCAGTGTTCTACCAGTAGATGGAACCCTTTTGGTGAATCAGTGTATGTATGTGTTCTACCAGTAGATAGAACCCTTTGGTGAGTCAGTGTATGTATGTGTTCTACCAGTAGATAGAACCCTTTTGGTGAGTCAGTGTATGTATGTGTTCTACCAGTAGATAGAACCCCTTTGGTGAGTCAGTGTATATCTGTGTTCTACCAGTAGATAGAACCCTTTTGGTGAGTCAGTGTATATCTGTGTTCTACCAGAAGATAGAACCCTTTTGGTGAGTCAGTATCAGTGTTATACCAGTAGATAGAACCATTTTAGTGAGTCAGTGTATGTCTGTGTTCTACCAGCAGATGGAACCCTTTGTCTAGTAATGACTCAACCAGAACCACAAGTGGATGCTTATCTGGGACTGTAGAGAGGCTACATAAAAATATATCTATATATAACACATTATATATAGAACCAAAATCAATGTATGTACTTTTAGTCATTTAAAACATGATTATGCAAATGATGTACAGTTATTCCATATGGGGTTTGACATAGATGCAATGCTGTAAATATATGCCAAAATATTGTGCATGAAGCTGTCATTATTGAATAGATCAAACACAATAAATTATATTATGAATATTATTATTACATTACATTGAAGGGAGGGAGAGCAGATTCCCTCGGTGGGATTTAGTCTGATCTCACCTTGTCGTTCTGGGGTCACATGACCACCCTAAACCCCGGGGCCTTCTGTGCATTCCTCACTGGGACTGATGAAAGTCAATTAAATGTGCTGTTCAAATCTGTGTGGCTATTGGGCTCCACATACTGACTGAGGAACAGACAGGTCATGAATCATCAATGCTGCATGCGCTACACTCACAGGGTCATCTGACAGTACATAAAACTACTGAAATAAAGGTTTAAGTAAGTAATGGAGGAGTAAGTAAGCTCTTCAGCACCTCAATATACCATGAGAAACATACCATACCATGAGACCAATAAAGAGGATTCAATCCTCCAGGTTTAGACTCAAACCGAGCTCATTCGCCTTTGTCGCTCCAGTAGGAGAACAAACATAACAGTGAAACGTGTGAGTGTCCAAGTGTCGCTGGGTAGTTTGCAGGAGTCTTCACACGACTGAATACGTCCACTTCTTGGAGAACAGTCTACATAAAAGTTCTAGAAATATATCTCAGATCATTAAGTTATAGTGTAATACACCATCGTCATAGGGCAAACACGGGTGTCCCTCGTAACACTAATTATGGTTCTGCTCTTTTTAGGCCCAAGGTAGACTAGACTAGTGAAGATAAGGCTCCTGGAGGAGTCCTATGACTCCTCCTCAGTCCCTGACCTGCTCCTCACACACCTGTTCTCCCTCCTGTTGGCTGGGACTTCTCACTTCCTCCCTGCCTTGTGTTTGCCTTGCAAAGAGACAGATTGCATATTTGAAATATTGCAATTTAATTTAATATAATTGTGTGTATGCTAAATAAGGCATAACAACAAGTTTGGTTTTCATATTTATTTTACAATCCATCAGCAATAATTTAAAACAACATGTGTAGAGCATGAACAAAAATGAACAGTTGCTGGAACAAATCAGTTTTTAAAAATCCATAGACTTCTAAACATGGACATGGATACGTATATAGTCTATGGTATTTTTCACAAAAGGTTATTTACAAACACAGAATACCACTTATATAACCATTGAGGATATGGCAGATCTGAGGCAGAAATAAAGAAAAATAACAAACTGCAAAAGCAACGACATGAACACCGTGAATAACGCCTTGAGTTCTGGAGCTTAGAGCCACCTCAGACACCAGGAGAAGAGGGCCACCTCAGACACCAGGAGAAGAGGGCCACCTCAGACACCAGGAGAAGAGGGCCACCTCAGACACCAGGAGAAGAGGGCCACCGTCTCAGAAGACAGCTTGTCTGTGGAGCCTGTTGTCTGTATGTTAGTCTGGAATACATTTGGTTTGACAGATTTTGTCGTATTACCTTTCAAATTCTTGTCTATAGGATCAGAACTTGCACTTTCTGACCACTGCTTGGCAGATATGCAACTAGCTAATCTCACAGAAAAACAAGTAACAACTATAATATTTTCTATAAACAAGACCTAAATCTACGTGTTTATAGTGTAAAAGTACGTGGATTTGAAGGGGGCTTTTTCAGGGGCTGGTATTCAAAGGCAGAGAAAAGTGCAATTCACATCTCAAAGAGTAAAGTTCAAAACCTCCACGCTGGGAAAATACATGTACATTCAATATAAAAGGTGTTTTAAAGTGCTATCCTGTGTACCATACTCGTATGCTCCATGGAGGTATATTATCACTGCATGAGTGTGTGTAGAAATGTCCTACTTAACAATATGCTGGTCATGGTGGACCCCTCTGACCAATGAACAGTTGGCATACTTTAGCAAACAAGACATTTCAACTCAAAGAAGATTGGAGGAGCATATAGGCTATCATTCTTAGTTTAAAATACCAATATGTTGAAAGTTACACCCACATCCATCCTAACTGAATACTTTCAACAAAACCATGTCCATATATCGATACTGATAAGCTTATGCGTTGAAGGGTTAGGGACTCTTCCATAGAACAGAATGAGGTATACTCTGGCGTTGCACTTTCTACTAACACTTTCCATAGTGCATCATATTTACATGTTCATGAATAAAACTCTTCTCCAGTTCATTAGAGCCGCAGTCGGGCCTGAAGGCCCTCTAGAGGTCAGCTGCAGCGGGACATGACGCGGTGGGAATATCGCGCTGCAGGTTTGGCAGCCAAAGTTTACGCCAAAAACGTTTCATTGTCAAAGAAAGACAAATAATCACAAAGCACAATATGCCCCACGGACAATACAGACATTATTTGCAAATATCAATCATTGTCGATAGTCATTCAAATTCATTAATAGGTGCAAAAGGCACGCGCCATCATAACTGTCTATACTGCGTTCTAAAGATAATTGGTACAGTGAAAACGTGTCTTAAAATTAGCCGCTTAAAATAAGCTTCATAAAAACAAGAATATATAACTTCCTTAAGCAGAACGCACAGAATAACAGGCTCCACGGACACAAACAGCCAGTTATACAAGCACAGAAACCGCGCGTAAAATGATTATCTGTTTTTGGTCTCATGGGACGTGTCGCTTACATCATCATCATCATCATCATCGTCGTCGTCATCATCATCAACAAATTCATCACGACCCTCATCATCATCCTCCTCCTCCTCTCCGCAGGCGTCAGGTGAGCCGTGGCCCCTCTCGAGGGACCGGGGACCCCGGGGGAGAGTGGCGCTCCCCGGATCGACGCGCTGCTCCGCAGACACTCCGGGGAACGCGTTCCCCAGAGTGTCTGCGGAGCAGCGCGGGAATCCCGGCGCGGGAATCCCGGGGTAAAGCCACGGTAACGGGGACGTGAGAGCGGCTGCGGCTGCTGCTGCTGCCGCCGCCGCCGCTGGGTACACGAATTTATCAAGATTGCTTTTATCAAAAAAAGGCATGTAGGACGCGGACGGGTTGAGGAAGTAGAAAGGCAGGCAGAAAGCCGTCTGTGGTCCCAGGCCTGCAGGTAGTCCCATGAGAGAATGCATGAGGGCCAGGTCCGGTCTGGAGCGGTCTGCTCCGACCGGACCGGACCCAGATGAACCGTTCATTAGCTTGCTCTTTTTGGCAACACGATCGTCTCCAAACTCTTGTTTGATCTTGACGGCCCGGTGAGCGCCCTGCGCCGCCGCCGCCGCCGCCGCCGCCGCCACCGCCACCGCCACCGCCACCGCCGCTTTATCTTTGCCTTCGTGCTTTTCCGCCTCCCCCCCGTAACCGCTGTCCGTGTCCGTGTCGTTCTCGTTCAGCTCCCCGGCCTGGGTCCTCTGGATGACGGGTACGCAGTGGGCCTGCCCGTCCTGCTCCGCCACGGCCGGCTGGAACTGCGCCAACACCTTGTGCAGGTGGCGGACGAGCTGCGTGCAGCGCGGCTCTCTGCTCGACCAGTTCTCCCATCTGGTCAGGTGATGCAGAACTTCTTTGGCGCATGCTTGGAACCCGGATTGGAAAGCGTCCAAATCGGCATGTATCGAAGATTTCGTCAATTGATCACCTATAAAAAAAACGCATAATGACGCGTGATGCACATATCCGAAAAAGTTGTATGGCCAACACACACACACACACACACACACACACACACACACACACACACACACACACACACACACACACACACACACACACACACACACACACACACACACACACACACACACACACACACACACGGTACGATGACAATATACTCACCGCTTTGTAACGCGATGATCTTTTGGTGCTGCTGCTCGGTGACCGTAGAAAGCGCGTTTAAATGTTTCAACGTTAACTCCAACACCACCGCCTTCTCCAGGTGGCCCAGGGTCTGCAGGGGATCCAACATGATCATTCACACACATAGAGATCATGAGATCATGAGACCTGACCCGACCACCCATCGTCCGACAGGAAGGAGCTCTCACCGCCAGCTTGAGGTGGTCGGGCAGCAGGTCCTTCAGCTGCCCAATGCACTCGTTGATCCGGTCTCTCCTCTTCTTCTCGATCAACCGGTGGGGCAACTTGTACGCATCCTGTCAAACACACATGTCGGTGTGAGTAAGAGGAACACACACACACACACACACACACACACACACACACACACACACACACACACACACACACACACACACACACACACACACACACACACACACACACACACACACACACCGCATGTAACACACAGCGGACTTTAAAGTTAGGGAGCCGAGTGGATGAATCGAGCGCACCTTCCCGCCATCCTCTCGCTTCATCGCTCTCTTCGATTTGCAGATGTACAGCGAGGGATAGTCCATCCTGAACAGAAACATCATCGATTAGTAGGCGATTATCGGGCGTGACAACACGTTATTCTGTGACCTGGTAGCCTACATACATGGATACATCGTTTACAAAAAACAATAATCGTCACCAACCCTAAGAAGTCGGTGTGCTCCATGAGCGCCCTGTCCTCCAGGTGCGGGATTCTGTCGTCCATAAGTTGCGATGCTCTCAGAACGCGTCTCTTTGGAGACGTTTTGCAAACCAAGGTCCGGACGCTAAAGGGGTTTCAGGGAGATGCTGCACAGCGAGTGTCCTCCTCCCGCCAAGCTCCTCCTCACACTGACGGCGGGTCGCTCTGGACGCGGGGAGGAGAGCGCAGGCGCGTCCCGTCAGGAATAGATTCTCTCTCACGTGTCGCCTGCTCGGAGCACCAGGTCCTGTGATGAGACGACGAGTCATCCCCATGGAAATGCACCTCTGTCTCAATGAGCTCCACTAGCTTCTTGATCTGCAGCTGGGGGCTCATGGAATAACAACGCGCTGCGTAATGTGCATCGATTAGAAGGCACATGGAAGTGAACGTGCAGGGGAAACATATCAGGAACGAATGATTTTTTTTCACTAGTGCATCACTATCTGCGGAGGAGTGCACGGGAGCCTTGCACTTTAGGTGCTGGCTCATGAATTCTCCAAAGAACGTTCTCCAAAAAACGTTCTCCCAGTCCACGTCCTATCGAAACAGGATGACCCCAGCCGCCTTGTGTGCTCAGACACGTGCGGGGCAGTTCCCCGTTCATCCACCGAGCGTTGGCTGAAGAGAGAGAGAGAGAGAGAGAGAGAGAGAGAGAGAGAGAGAGAGAGAGACGCTAGAACTGATGACTGATGCAGACCTGTGAATGTGGCTCTACTCACTAGGCCTACTGCAATATTGCTTCTTATAAGCTACATTAAAGTTAAACATTGATGAATTAAAAATAAGTATACCTAGGTTATCTTATGTAAATTACATTATAGCATAGGAGGTCGAGCGTGTCTCCAGCTTCAAATTCCTGGGGGTCCACATCTCCAAGGACCTCTCCTGGTCCCTCAACACGGCCTCACTGGTAAAGAAGGCTCACCAGCCTCTCTTCTTCCTGAGGAGACCACCTGTCACCTCAGATTCTGGTGAACTTTTACCGGTGTGCTAAGCATCCTCACCAACTGCAGTACGGAACTGCACCGTTTCCGACCGGAAAGCGCAGAGGGGGGAGAAAACCACCCAACGCATCGTTGGACTACCCCTCCCTGCAATAAACACCACCCACCACAAACGGTGTCTGAGGAAGGCACAACAAAAAGCTTTTGACTGTTTGCCCTCCTCCCCTCCAGGAGGCGCTATAGAAACCTTTGTTCCAAGTCAAGCAGCTTAGGAACAGCTTCTTCGTCATCTCTCTGAACTCTGGACCACAAAGACAGCCCCCCCCCCTGCTGCCCCCCCCCCCCCCTCTGCTGCCCTTCCCCCCCCCCCCCCACCTCTGCTGCCCCCCCCCTGCTGCACCCCCCCCCCACCTCTGCTGCCCCTCCCCCCCCCCCCCCACCTCTGCTGCCCCCCCCTGCTGCACCCCCCCCAACTCTGCTGCCCCCCCCCCCCACCTCTGCTGCCCCCCCCTGCTGCACCCCCCCCAACTCTGCTGCCCCTCCCCCCCCACCTCTGCTGCCCCCCCCTCCCCCCCTCCACCTCTGCTGCCCCCCCCCCCTGCTGCACCCCCCCCAACTCTGCTGCCCCCCCCCTGCTGCACCCCCCCCAACTCTGCTGCCCCTCCCCCCCCAACTCTGCTGCCCCCCCCACCTCTGCTGCCCCCCCCCTGCTGCACCCCCCCCAACTCTGCTGCCCCCCCCACCTCTGCTGCCCCCCCCCTGCTGCACCCCCCCCAACTCTGCTGCCCCTCCCCCCCCAACTCTGCTGCCCCTCCCCCCCCTCCACCTCTGCTGCCCCCCCCCCCTGCTGCACCCCCCCCCCCCCCTGCTGCCCCCCCCCCCCCCCTGCTGCACCCCCCCCAACTCTGCTGCCCCCCCCCCTCCCCTCAATATATCCCATAATAATAATACATCATCAATGTCTTTAACTGCCTTTTATATTTTAATCTTCAACTGTTGATAGAACTGCATATCCCTGCTCCCTACCTGTTAAACACTTACATGTACTTACCTGTATATATATATATATATATATATACCTGTTATTATGCTCATATCTCACACATACTCTTTAACTCATTTAATTATTTTAGCTGTACTGTACTTGTGCTGTGCAATGACAATACATTTGAATCTAATCTAATATAAGTAATCTTATAACTGTTTTTATACCTAGTAGACTGTCTTTTAACCACTGTTCATTATACATTACCTGCACTTTACTGCAACATGTCCACTCTGGTTAGATGCTACATTATTTTCTCTGTACTGTACTTGTACTGTGCTGTGAAATGACAATACATTATAATCTAATCTAATCTAATCTAATGAATCTAAGCATGTACTTGAACTATATATATAACAATAGTATTATTTTGATGTTTTGTTCGCCTTTTTGTAAAGTTTTTATTATTATTTTATTTATGTACAAAATCCCCCAGTCAAGTCATTTCAAGGAATTTCCAGGCCTTTTAATCATCTTCTTAGCAGATTAAAAACGGTAATCTCCTCAAGTCTCATGATCACACATAAGCCTTCTCTCTAAACCATGAAACCCTCTGTGTTCTATGTGTGGAACCAGCCCATCACCACCGCTTTGGAATGAAGCTCTTTATAGTTAAACCAGGGTACCTGTGGTTCCACTCTTAGCAGAACCTGCTGCAGTGCAGTCGTATGTCGGAGTACCCCTTGTGTCTCCCCGGCCCCCCTCTGCTATATGTGGCACTGGGGCGGCTGGGGAAATACAAGCCAAATGTTTTCCATATTAGTTCACCGTTCTGTTCCTGGACCCAAACAGCAGCTGAGTCTGGGAGAGCGAGAGTGAGAGAGCAAGGGGCTGCAGTCGGAGACCGAGGGCTTCTGGAGGCAGACACACCACACCAACACACCTACACACACACTCACCAACACACCAACTCACACACTCACCAACACACACACTCGCCAACACACCAACACACACACTCACCAACACACCAACACACACACTCACCAACATACCAACAACAACAACAACAGCAAGTCCAAGTCAACGACTAGAGGCAGCCTAGGGGTGACAGAGAGCGTGTATAGGTCTAAAGAGCTTCAGAGGAGCCGGGGTAGAGCTCTGAGATGGGCCGAGGGGAGAGGGGATCGTCGGGGGACCAGCAGAAGGACAGGAGGCCCATCTTTAGGAAGGAGGAGGACGGCCCTGGGCGGGCCGAGTCTCCCCGCTGCTGCGGCTGCCGCTTTCCCCTGCTGGTGGCGGCTCTGCAGCTGCTGCTGGGCCTGAGCACGGCGGCGGTGGCCTTCCTCACGCTGAACACCAGCCGCTCGCTTAGCGCCAGGGAGACCCCCCACTGGGCGGGGATCACCGTAAGCTCCTCTTCCTCCTCGTCCTCCTCTTGTGCATGTTACATCACCTCTGACTCACGGATTACACTACAGGCTCTGTCTAACAAATATTTCTAAACTTTTCTCAACTTTCTAGGTGAGAAAATTCCATCACATCTGCTAAAAAACCTAATCTATCGTACCAGTAATAGATTTGCTTGCAAAAATTGTGGACTAAATCTATATAGGATGCAATAATTATCGGCTCCAATAACCCTTGTTGACCCCATGTTCACTCAAACTCAAACACAAACATGTCTGGACACTTTAACGGGAGTTAGATGCTCTGGGCTCCACGGAGGAGGTGGAGGAGGTGGAGGTCATGGAGAGCTCTTCATACGCAGCCTGAGAACATAGAAATGAAAGACTGCATGGCAGTCACAAGACTCCCCTCGCACCCAAAGAGATAGGCTCTTTGTGTGTGTGTGTGTGTGTGTGTGTGTGTGTGTGTGTGGGGGGGGGGTGTTAGGGATGCAGAGACAGAGATACCTTGTGTCTGGCGATGAGTGTGCATATTATTCCAAATCGGAGCAAAACATTGCAATTTGCCATAGTGTGTGAATGTAATCCGATGACCATTTAATGCTCAATAGTCCAATCCTGGTCGAGGCATTAATGTCCTCAACAACATGTCACAGAGCGTTGTAGTGTTCAACAGAAAGTCAATGAACTGTCTGCTGTCTGTCTCGTGTCACCAGCTGTGCTTCACCTCCATGGTTGGCTTTGTCCTGTACTGCATCACCTATCTCCCGGAGGAGAGGACCGCCAAGCAGTTCATAGCCAAGGTCAGTACCACCGTGTCCCGGACACCGGAGGCCAAGGGATCACCAAACCCAACATTAACCCCCCAACTCCCCAGCTGCTCTTCAAGTAAACACATGGTTTCAGTTAAATGTGTATCAGCATGCAATGCATGACTACCACTTGTAGTGGTACACGCATGTGTGTGTGTGTGTGTGTGTGTGTGTGTGTGTGTGTGTGTGTGTGTGTGTCTCTGCACTCTACATCATATCAATCTACAATGTTTATCAATGTTTATCATGTCTTCATGTTGGCAGAGTCAGTGTTTGTAGTTCTTATAGCAATTGAAACTCAAGAACCTTCATGAGGCCATGTTAGATACATACATTTGAAATACTAATAATAATAGCGTGTGCCTATATTCTATTCTACCATTTGAAATGCGGCAAGAACTCAGTTAAACAGATTTGGAAAAGCAGCTAGATGTATTATATTTACAATTGATAAGTAGCAGTTTGGCATTATATCTACAAACCCTATGAACTATTAACTTAACTTTTAACTTAATACTTAACTACAGTTTACCTACAGGAATTTGTTCTACTTTTGTTGATGTAATACTAGCACTTTAACAAGATCATTGGATTTAATGTTTATGAATATGATCAGCCAGTCCTCATATATTCACAAAGTTGCCTTTGGCATCAAAGTCATAAAGCAACAACTTTAAATAGTTGTAGTAACACAATCCAATGACCAAAATAATTTAGTTTTGACATGAGTTTACACACGTAGTATGGTTCCGTTTTATTGACTCTATTTCTGATTCAAGGTCAGAGGGTTTTAAAGCCACGGTGGACGGCTTTAGCCATGCTGCATTTTGAACATATAGTATAGTAATAGATGTATTGGCTCCACCTCCATTAGCGTTGAGTAAAGACGCTCATATCGTCTGTTTCCCACAGCAGCACTCTGGTAAACACGCATCTAATTTCTAAGCAAGACTGACTGCTCACTGTTCACTGGCTGTTCACTGACCGCTCACTGTTCACTGACCGCTCACTGACCGCTCACTGCTCACTGTTCACCGACTGCTCAATGTTCACCGACTGCTCACTGTACACCGGCTGCTCACTGTTCACCGGCTGCTCACTGTTCACCGACTGTTCACTGTTCACCGGCTGCTCACTGTTCACCGACTGTTCACTGTTCACCGACTGCTCACTGTTCACCGGCTGCTCACTCTTCACCGACTGCTCACTCTTCACCGACTGTTCACTGACTGCTCACTGTTCACTGACTGCTCACTGTTCACTGACTGCTCACTGTTCACTGACCGCTCACTGTTCACTGACCGCTCACTGTTCACTGACTGCTCACTGTTCACTGACCGCTCACTGTTCACTGACCGCTCACTGCTCACTGACCGCTCACTGTTCACTGGCTGTTCACTGACTGATCACTGATCACCGACTGATCACTGATCACCGACTGATCACCGACTGCTCACTGACTGCTCACTGTTCACTGACTGTTCACTGTTCACTGACTGCTCACTGTTCACTGACTGCTCACTGACTGCTCACTGTTCACTGGCTGTTCACTGACTGCTCACTGTTCACTGACTGCTCACTGTTCACTGACTGCTCACTGATCACTGACTGATCACTGACTGCTCACTGATCACTGACTGTTCACTGACTGCTCACTGTTCACTGACTGATCAGTGACTGATCACTGACTGCTCACTGTTCACTGACTGATCACTGACTGATCACTGTTTGCATCCTTCCACAAACACTGATCCCATCTGCATGGAGGTGTTGTGGTTGAGACAGGATTGAGTTGTGAGTGTTTTTAGTGTTTAGTGTTTAGTGTTTAGTGTTGTTGGGATGGTGCGATTGTATTGTTCCCCAGACCTCTGATGTAATTGTCCCACAGAGGGGTTATGGGGTCGGACGCTGACATCTCAGGTCATCCATTTCCCCCGCTGTGCTACACAATAACACAATGGGATTAAACACTGTGATGTATTATGTGATTTCCTGACTTCATAAGCAAAACAAGGGTGGTGGTGTGTGTATGTGTGTGTGTGTGTGTGTGTGTGTGTGTGTGTGTGTGTGTGTGTGTGTGTGTGTGTGTGTGTGGGGGGGGGGGGGGGGGGGGGGGTATAGGCTTAACATGGATGAACAGATGTATTCAGATTCTAACCCCCCCCCCTATATATCCACTTGTTGCACAGCAAACAGCCCCCACCAGCTGACCCACTGAACCTTCCCTTGCTCTGCAGCTGCTGTACTTCCTCCTGTGCACCGTGGGCCTGGTCCTCTCCCTGCTGGTCACAGCCTTCTCCGGGCACCACTACGCCCAGGCCAGCAGCCTCCACTGCGGGCAGGTGGACGAGGCGGACTGTGTGTGCACCCTGGACCCGAAGGACCCCATCGCCCGAACCTTCACCTACCAGGCGGTGGGCGACTGCGCGGCCATCACGGAGACACTCCCCGTGTTCTTCCTGGTGCAGGTGGTGCTCAACGCACTCCAGGCCCTGGTGTGTGCGGCGGGGACCTTTGTGATGTGGAAGCACCGATACCAACAGTTCTACTCCGGGCTGCAGGCGGGCGCTCTGGGGGACCAGCAGTGGAACAAGGCTTAAGAGAGGAGGACCCCACGGGATACTCAAGGGAGATGGAGGCTGGCAGTGTCTGTGTGTGTGTGTGTCTATGTGTGCGTCTATGTGTGTGTGTCTATATGTGTGTGTGTCTGTGGGGGGGGGGGGTTATTGAGTTATTGATTTGACTGCAATCAGGTTTTTGGAGCAATGCTTTTATATATGAATAACTTTGAACTTTGGACTTATTTTGTGGAGTGTGCCTTTACAGGAGGAAAGAGAAAATAAATAAATAACTATTTTGTGGAACCTCGTTGCTACTGTTTCCGCGTGTACAGTAACAGCTTTGGAGTGTTGGAGTGGATGACAAGTCCTCCCTCAAAGCATGCAACATGAAAGGTGGTGGGTGGAGCAGGGTGGGCTCAGAGGGGTGGAGTTTAACAGAGTGTTCATCTGTTAAACCCCACCCCCCTGTCCCCGTATCCTAACTCTGCTGACGCCAAGTACAAGTTGGTAAACAAGTGGAGGGGGCCATGGTGAAAAGCGACCCCCACCCAGCTGGGGGTCCAGGCATTCAGGCCACATCCTGTGGTATGTGGGAGGGCTCTGTGTCATGGGGGGGGGCTGGTCTACTCACACACACATTCACACTGGACCTTGCTTTATTTCCTCTTAGCCTAATTGCGACACATTTATGTGTCGCAATTAGGCTAAGAGGAAATATGATAGTACTCGTGTACATACAGGAGTACTATCTGTACAGATACTGATAAGAACCATACAGATATTACTGTACCGCGGACACTGATTAGTGTGGGTTAGGGACGACAGGGCGCCACTTGAGTCGGCACAACATGAGTGAGGCCCTGATGGGTGAGGCCCTGAGAGGCCCTGATGGCTGAGAGGCCCTGAGAGGCCCTGATGGGTGAGGCCCTGATGGCTGAGAGGCCCTGATGGGTGAGGCCCTGAGAGGCCCTGATGGGTGAGAGGCCCTGATGGGTGAGGCCCTGATGGCTGAGAGGCCCTGAGAGGCCCTGATGGGTGAGAGGCCCTGATGGGTGAGGCCCTGATGGCTGAGAGGCCCTGATGGGTGAGAGGCCCTGATGGGTGAGAGGCCCTGATGAGTGAGAGGCCCTGATGGCTGAGAGGCCCTGATGGCTGAGAGGCCCTGAGAGGCCCTGATGGGTGAGAGGCCCTGATGGCTGAGAGGCCCTGATGGGTGTGAGGCCCTGATGGGTGAGAGGCCTTGATGGGTGAGAGGCCCTGATGGGTGAGAGGCCCTGATGGGTGAGGCCCTGATGGGTGAGAGGCCCTGATGGCTGAGAGGCCCTGAGAGGCCCTGATGGCTGAGAGGCCCTGATGGCTGAGAGGCCCTGAGAGGCCCTGATGGCTGAGAGGCCCTGATGGGTGAGGCCCTGATGGGTGAGAGGCCCTGATGGCTGAGAGGCCCTGAGAGGCCCTGATGGCTGAGAGGCCCTGATGGGTGAGGCCCTGATGGGTGAGAGGCCCTGATGGCTGAGAGGCCCTGATGGGTGAGGCCCTGATGGCTGAGAGGCCCTGATGGGTGAGGCCCTGATGGCTGAGAGGCCCTGATGGGTGAGGCCCTGATGGCTGAGAGGCCCTGATGGGTGAGGCCCTGATGGCTGAGAGGCCCTGATGGCTGAGAGGCCCTGATGGGTGAGGCCCTGATGGCTGAGAGGCCCTGATGGGTGAGAGGCTGCTGGAAGGGGAAGTGTGACTGTGGACACATGGCAACATGGCGCTAGCTGCACATGGTGGTGGGTGTGTGTCCATGGGTGTGTGTTGACGGCACATCATGTGACCTGAAAGGCTCAGAGGCAAGACACTGGAAGTCACATGCCAGCCGTCACAAGGGGAAGGTGCCACACACACACACACACACACGCACGCACACACATGCACGCACACACACACACTGACACACACAGTCGCATAGACACACACACAAACACACATATATTGTAACATGCATTAAAATATATACAGTATATACATTTAGGTTGATAGTATTTAATAACCAAGTAAAAAGACAAAGGCCATGCTGGCCCTGAACTGTACGCTTATGACATATGTTCCAAATCCCAATCGTTGGAATATATTTATATATTCATATATTGTATTATTGTATGCTACACTTATCAATAACACTTGAGACTCTAATCCATCCAGTGACACACTAATCAGTTGTTTAGGGAAAGGGTTAGGGTGGTTTCTTCTAAACTCTGATATATATTGATCTATAGGACTGAGGCAGACTTGAGCGTGTGAGTGCATGCAAGAAAGCGTGCCTATGTGCGTGTGTATGTGTGTGTGTGCATATGTGCGTGTGTGTGTGTATGTGCGTACGTGTGTGTGTGTGTGTGTGTGTGTGTGTGTGTGTGTGTGTGTGTGTGTGTGTGTGTGTGTGTGTGTGTGTGTGTGTGTGTGTGTGTGTGTGTGTGTGTGTGGTGTGTGTGTGTGTGTGTGTGTGTGTGTGTGTGTGTGTGTGTGTGTGTGTGTGTGTGTGTGTGTGTGTGTGTGTGTGTGTGTGTGTGGCAGTGGAGCAGCACTTGCAACCCTACTCTTTATCCAAGAAATATCCGGACTAGTGAGTCGTTCTGTACGTCAAATGTTTATTTTATTACAGTAGAGCATCTGAGAACATTAAAAAAACAGACTATGATAAACTTTGCTTTACAGAAGGTATGGAAGGGCAATAAGCTATGAGGTTTGTGCAAGATTTCAACATTTCCTGTGAAGAGGAACTTTCCAGGTTGATTCACAACAAAACAGTCTTTACAGTACAAGCTCATCACAAGCTGCAATTAATAACCTACAAACACCACCGTTTGTACCACACAATTACATTTAGACACAGAAAGGCCTTTCAAGTAAGTTCCACACAGGTAATCAGTTACTTTTAATACACACGTTCAAGCATTTCCTATGCTTTGTAAAAGTCTATAAAAAGTCAAATAAATTGGTGCAGTAAAGGCATGATGACAATCTCCAGTTCTTATTTAAATATCTGTATTTATTATTATTATTATTATTATTATTATTATCATTATTATTTAAAAAAGGGGTTCACTCACATTTGAGAGACCAATCTGTTAATTTTAAAGAGCAAGGCAGCAAGGTGGAAAAAACTAAAACAATAAACAAACAAAACATTCTTCATAAAAAAAAAAATCACAATTCACCGATTGAACTGACGTCTCCGCATCCACACGGCGTCCTCTCAGATAACCAGACCTTAACCTAACCTCTCCCTGGAGAGACCAGCCACCTCTCAGATAACCAGACCTTAACCTAACCTCTCCCTGGAGAGACCAGCCACCACTCAGATAACCAGACCTTAACCTAACCTCTCCCTGGAGAGACCAGCCACCTCTCAGATAACCAGACCTTAACCTAACCTCTCCCTGGAGAGACCAGCCAGCACTCAGATAACCAGACCTTAACCTAACCTCTCCCTGGAGAGACCAGCCACCACTCAGATAACCAGACCTTAACCTAACCTCTCCCTGGAGAGACCAGCCACCACTCAGATAACCAGACCTTAACCTAACCTCTCCCTGGAGAGACCAGCCACCACACGCTGTGTGACCGGGAGTCATCGGCCCAGACAGCGCTATGAGAGGGAGGGGGAGTGTTGCCTAGGCAACTCCGGTGGTCTTGAACACAACTTAGAACTCAAAACATGTCGGTGTGAATGTATGTGACCACACACACACACACACACACACACACACACACACACACACACACACACACACACACACACACACACACACACACACACACACACACACACACACACACACACACACACACACACACACACACACACACACACACACACACACACACACACACGGTAGTTCTAAGTTCACATAAAGAGAACATGGGATGTGTCTCTGGTTGCCGACTCCTTCACTGGAACACTCACAAGGTTTAGGGGTTGGCTTCACAAAAACCTGTTCTTGATGACCCCCCTCCTGCCTCCCCCACTCCGGCCTCCCCCCCCTCCTCCCCCCCCTGCCTCCCCCCCTCAGTGGGCGGCGATGTGGTGGAGGTTGTTGTTGTTGTTGTTGTTGACCTGGGGAGGACCCAGGAACCCAAGCCTCTGCTTGTTCTTCCTCTGTTCCGTCATCTGTGGAGAGGAAAGAGAGACCGTCAAGCCATCCATTTTGTTTTTATTATTATCATTTGGGTAGCCGTGTGCATTGTGGAACCAGGTTTGCCAGCGGGTGGAAAGAAGCAGAAGCGTTACTTCTTCCTCTGAGGAGCTTCAATCCACCCACCTGCGGTGACATACCTTGGTAGACTTCTATATTGTGCTGTGCAATAACAATACATTTGAATGTAATCGAATCTAACCTAATCTAATCTAATCTGGTCTGTGCTGAGGAATTTATGTGTCTGTGAAACACATTCACACCTGAGAGACATAAACCTGATCATCTTCTAGCTCTGTGAATAAGGTCCGTTGGAACAAAATGGTTTCCCAGCTTGCGGCTGCGTGCCGTGGTCTGGGGAAAGCCCCGTTGTGTCACGTGTCCTGTGGTCACGTGACGGTCACATGACTGTCACACTGCAGATCCCTGGTTTGTTTACTTAGTTTGGTTTTGCTGCACGTCGATGTGAAAAGGGAACAACAATTGGTGTGTGACTGGAATCACATGTGGGAGAGGGCAGCAGACGCCTCACATTACCGCAGAGAAGAAGAAAAGAGCAAGTCATCCAAAACAGCCGTGCAGCCAGAGAGACGAGAGCAGGCTGTATTTAGATCTCCAGGTAAAACCACTCTCTCTAGTCCCAAAGGGTGACCTGGCCAAGAGGGCAGCCCAGCACACGGTCAAATACAACTACAGTAGAACCTGGACTGCTGTAGAAGTGAGTAGAGTTTGGACTTGTGTTCCTGCTTTCCCAAATAACATTATTTGAACTGACGACATGAAATGAACATGAAACAGAAAACAAACTAATTGCTTCCAAAATATATTTCCTATTTTTTCCCCCAAAAATTGAACACCGTCAAAAAACGGTAAAACTCCACACTTCTCCTCTACATAAATGCACTTGTTTTCCTACTTAAATCCACTTGAAACTCGCCCAAACCGGTGGTCAAACCAGTGAAAGTATTCTCCCGTTCTTAAAGGAACACGCACCCAATTAGGCCCACACAACACGAACGTCACCAAAATAAGAATATACACATAAACATGACTACTAAATCAAATAATTACAAAAGCTAGCTAAATATTAATGATTATTAACACATATCCAATTAAGAGGCATTTTGCTCCTACAACTCCCCTGTTCAAAGTTGTTAAAATGTTTCCTTATCTAGTGCATCCAGCAAACATCTTAGTTCCTCTTCACACATTGCAGGCGGTTGTTTTGAGGCGGTGGTACCTGCTCCTTGAGCTCGGCCAGCTGTCCAGACAGTAAGATCACCAGGGTCATAGTGCCCTCCAGCTTCTCCTGAAGGCACCGCATCTCGTTCTGCTCCCCGTCTCCCTCGCTGCTCACCAGGGACATGGCTCTCATCCGCGGGAACCAGTCCAGGTTGTTCTCCTGGGAGGACAGAAGAGGATGAATACACACACACACACACACACACACACACACACACACACACACACACACACACACACACACACACACACACACACACACACACACACACACACACACACACACACACACACACACACACACACACACACACACACCGCGAGAAAGGACCACAACAAACACACACACACAAGTGTGTGTGTGTGTGTGTGTGTGTGTGTGTGTGTGTGCTTTCTCCTGGCCAGTGCACATCAATTAGGAGCTTGGAGTGGAGATAAACATTGTGAATAGTTTCTCAGTGTTGCCATTGCAATTCAGGCACAATTAATGAAGTCACATAAAACTAATAATTAGAGCAGCATAAAAAGAGAAGGAACTACAGTGCAGCCGTCCTCCCAGATGAAGCCAATTACTGCAATTAAACCCTAGTTCTACAAACAGCCTCTGGCTCCATCTCCCCCCCACTGAGTCATGAGTCCAAACACACACTGAGCCGATCCATTTACCAACATCAATAAATAGTAAAACGTTATGACTATTCATGACCATAGTCCATTATACCCTCCAATCCACTCGGTCAATAGATCTCCTGGAGAGAAGTCTCGACACACACACACACACACACACACACACACACACACACACACACACACACACACACACACACACACACACACACACACACACACACACACACACACACACACACACACACACACACACACACACACACACACACACACACACACACACACACACACACACACACACACACACAGTGTATTATGTAATGCACTGTGCGTCTGTTTCAGCGTGGGTGTTTGTGACAGACAGACAGACAGGTATATTCATTCCCCTGTGTGTGTGTAATGTGGTAGGAGTTTGAGCCAGACAGCATTGGGCTGATGGTGGTGGTGATCTTATGTAACGCTTTCACAGCAGCGGAAGGTTCCGACGTGGGGGGGGGGCCTCAATCAGCACCTCTCTTATATAAGACTTGTGTGTGTGTGTGTGTGTGTGTCTTTTTACACAGAAATCTGAGTAAACGTGTTTAAAAGTCAGACATCAGTAAGGAAACCTAGCAAATTCAGAGATGAGTGTTCCCTTTCCCCTGGTACTGCACAGGTCTATAGGATGAGGAGCAGAGAGGAAAGCAGCCTGAGACTTCATTGTAAACCCTGGTCCTCAACCTATGGTGGACTACGGAGACAGGAGAGAGACGGTCTGAGCTCCGGGGCAGAGAGGGGCCTGCTCACATTTAAGGGCCAATTAAGAGCAAAATCGTATGGAAGAGCAAATACCAGTTTAAAAACAATTACTTTCTTTCTCGCAGTGTTGACACAGCACTACCCAGCCTCTGTGTGTGTGTGTGTGTGTGTGTGTGTGTGTGTGTGTGTGTGTGTGTGTGTGTGTGTGTGTGTGTGTGTGTGTGTGTGTGTGTGTGTGTGTGTGTGTGTGTGTGTGTGCGCGCGTATGTATGTATGTATGTATGTGTGTGTGTGTGTGTGTGCGTCAGAGTGTGTGTGAGTGTGTGCCAGAGTGTGTGTGTGTGAGTGTGAGTGTGTGTGTGTGTGTGTGTGTGTGTGTGTGTGTCAGAGTGTGTGTGTGTCAGTGTGTGTGTGTGTGTGTGAGTGTGTGTGTGTGTGTGTGTGTCAGAGTGTGTGTGTGTGTGTATGTGTCAGAGTGTGTGCGTGTGTGCGTGTGTGTGTGTGTGTGCGTGCGTGCATGCGTGCGTGTGTCAGAGAGTGTGTGTGTGTGAGTGTGTGCGTGTGGTCCCTTTGGTTAAGGTTGCTGACACAATAATCACCTCAAAGAACAAAAGCTTTCAAGCCCATTCTTTCCTTATTCTTGTTTTTATGTATTTTAGTAACATTCCACTATTCCTGTTGGAATAATCCACCAACATGGATAGGATATCCCCCCAAAAAACATTGAAAATTGTATGCGTTTATGAATACATGAAAAGATACATTATGAAAAGATACATTATTAAAAATCAATAGACAAGCTACAGCTAATTCAGAACTCTGCTGCTAGACGTTTAACGACAACAAGGAAGAGAGAGCACATTACTCCAGTTTGAGCTGCATTGCATTGGCTCCCTGGATCTTTTAGAATTTATTTTAAAGTCCTTCTTCTTGTTTTTAAAGCTCTTAACAATTTAGCACCCTCGTACATTTCTGATCTCCTGTCTTGTTATGTCCCCTCACGAGCCCTAAGGTCCTCCACAGCTGCTCTTTGAAAGGTTCCTGGGGGCCCCAAGGGAAGATTGGGGCATCTGCTTTTAATTTCTATGCACCACAGCTGTGGAACACAATCCCAACACATATTAGAGAGGCTGGCTCAGTGGACATCTTTAAACCACAGTTGAAAACATACCTTTTTAATATTGCTTTTAATTAGCAACTCTTTTTTATTTTTATTTATTTTTAATCATTGATTTTATCCATTTTCTTTGCTTGTGATTTTAGACTATGTGTTTACTTTATGTTCTTTTCCTTAATCTGTTATTATTCATTGCTTTATCTTTCTTTTATCATGTAATGTGAAGCACTTTGGGCTGCATCTTGTATGAAAAGTGCTATATAAATAAAGTTATTATTATTATTATTATGAAAAAGTGTTGTGGGTACCGACTTATGCCAAATTATTGTGTCAGTGCGCGTGCGTGCGTGCGTGCGTGTGTGTGCGTGTGTCCGCGTGTGTGCTCGGGGGTGAAGACGACCACACACCCAAAGGGGAAGACTAACTGATCATTATTTCCCTATGCGGACCATGACTGATGGATTAAGATTAATACAAACATAATAATAGGCCCCTTTGACCATTCTGTCACTTTCCAACCCCGAGGCATCGGTTGATGGGAAGAAGAAACCAAGGGAGACGGGGGTGTTTGAGGGAGGACCGTCACAAGGGGGTCCGTGAAGGGAGCTACGGGTGAGAAGGCCATTAGCCACGGTCACTCACATTAAGGCCCGTCAGCGGTCCACCCTCAGTGGGGGGTGACTTCTTAGAGACTGATAGGGCTCACACACAACTCACTGCAGAGAGAGAGAGAGAGAGAGAGAGAGAGAGAGAGAGAGAGAGAGAGAGAGAGAGAGAGAGAGAGAGAGAGAGAGAGAGAGAGAGAGAGAGAGAGAGAGAGAGAGAGAGAGAGAGAGAGAGAGAGAGAGAGAGAGAGAGAGAGAGAGAGAGAGAGAGAGAGAGAGAGAGAGAGAGAGAGAGAGAGAGAGAGACATCTCAAGTGATGGATTTATTTGAGTTAATTTCCATTTAGCTGTGATTCTTTATCTTTTAATATTTTCTTGACGTGTCGTGTGATGTTTTGCTTTCTTTATATTATGATTTCTTATAGAAATGGTGGACCTTGATGTTGATTGACAGGTTGATCTATGTTTAGATTACTGGGCCTCCCGGGACACGCCCTTCTACCTGGATGGATCCTGAGTTATGCTGGGATATAATATAATCCAGGTGTGTCTGCCTGTCTATCTATATAGGTGTCTGCCTGTCTGTGTCTATATGTGTGTCTGCCTGTCTGTGTCTTTAGGTGTCTGCCTGTCTATCTATATAGGTGTCTGCCTGTCTGTGTCTATATGTGTGTCTGCCTGTCTGTGTCTTTAGGTGTCTGCCTGTCTATCTATATAGGTCTCTGCCTGTCTGTGTCTATATGTGTGTCTGCCTCTCTGTGTCTATCAGTGTTTCTGTCTGTCTGTCTGTCTATCTATAGGTGTGTCTGCCTGTCTATCTTTAGGTGTGTCTGCCTGTCTGCCGTCTTTTCTGTCTGTCTGTCTATAGGTGTGTTGGCTTGTCTGTGTCTATAGGTGTCTGCCTGTCTATCTATCTGTCTGTATGTGTCTGTCTGTCCGTCTATCCATCTTTGGGTGTGTATGTCTCTCATATATGTGTGTCTGTCTATCTATAGGTGTGTACGCCTGTTTATCCATAGGTGTGTGTGTGTGTGCCTGCTGTCTGTTTGTGCATCCATCTATGTATTGTGAATAAGGGCTATGTATTAGTCTTTCTGCTTATGTTGCGTCTGCCTATCCGTCCGTTTATAGGTGTGCCTGTCTGTCTGTCTGTCTGTCTGTCTGTCTGTGTGTGTCTGCCTGCCCATCTACTGCCCTGTCTGTCTGTACGTGTGTCTTCATGCCATCTATATGCCCTGTCTGTCTGTACGTGTGTCTGCCTGCCCATCCACTGCCCTGTCTGTCTGTACGTGTGTCTGTCTGTATCTATATGCCCTGTCTGTCTGTACGTGTGTCTGTCTGTATCTATTTCCAAGATAAAAATATAATTCTAATCATCATTGGTTAACACCTCCATGTGCCGTGGATGTTCTATGACTAACGCCATCTTGGGATCAATTAAAAAGCACCCACTCATCTCAGACCAGCTCACCATCGTCCCTGTCATCAACCATTCTATAATAATATATATATTATATATATATATAATAATATATATATATATAATAACATGATGGGCGGTGGAGGTTTGATGGTTGGAGAGACGGAGAGGCGATGAAGCCGTATATCAGGCAGAGCGCTGCACAGACACGCTGCTCCCCGTGCTAAATACTAAAACCTCCATTAGCACAGTGCTAGGACCGGAGCCACACAGCTTCTGAGCTTCTCCCAGTGTTATGAAATGATGATGATGATGAAGAAGGTGAAGATGATGAAGAAGAAGAATCCATCCGATTGGCCACACCTGATAACCTCACTTTGGAACACATTTAAGAGGTATTTTGTTGTTCTGACCTTTACGCTCCCCGTGTCATATCTGTGTTGGCACGGAAACGGAGTGCATGTGATGAGGCTGACGCCTGTGTTTGTGTGTGTGCTGTGCGTGTGCACACATGCATGAGAGAATGTGCGGCAGACAGACAGACAGACAGACAGACAGACAGACAGTGCTCAGCTATTAGTCTGCAGACTGGAAAGGTTCGGAGGGACTGCTGCAGTACCTGATAGCCATGCTAGTCATCACACACACACACACACACACACTACAATAGGAGGCTGACGATCCAGACACACTCTTATCCAGTGTGCGTGCGTGTGTGCGTGTGTGTGTGCGTGTGTGCGTGTGTGCGTACATCTCTCTCAGCCAGACAAATCATTAGCATCAGTCTGGTTTCCCCGGACTCTGCAGTGAAGCTGTGATTTACACCTTATGTTCTCACTCATTTAGTTTGAACATACTATTGAATTTGAATTTTTACTTTTATTACCATTTTGAATGTCAGTATCTCATTTTATGTTAATAACTCTCACTCAGTTAATTATAATATTAATTATTATAAATTACAAAGCGGTTATGTTTATGTTTTAAAACTCATCACTCAATACTAGTCAGCATAAGGCCACCATTCAAACTTGCGTCAGCCTGGTTGAGAAGCCCTGGTGGAATAACATGTAGTTCCTCTAACGGCCTCTAGGTGGTTCACTATAGAGACCAACATGTAGTTCCTCTAACGGCCTCTAGGTGGTTCACTATAGAGACCAACATGTAGTTCCTCTAACGGCCTCTAGGTGGTTCACTATAGAGACCAACATGTAGTTCCTCTAACGGCCTCTAGGTGGTTCACTATAGAGACCAACATGTAGTTCCTCTAACGGCCTCTAGGTGGTTCACTATAGAGACCAACATGTAGTACCTCTAACGGCCTCTAGGTGGTTCACTATAGAGTACCAACATGCAGTTCCTCTAACGGCCTCTAGGTGGTTCACTATAGAGACCAACATGTAGTTCCTCTAACGGCCTCTAGGTGGTTCACGGTAGAGAGTAGCCTGTAGTTCCTCTAACGGCCTCTAGGTGGTTCACTATAGAGACCAACATGTAGTTCCTCTAACAGCCTCTAGGTGGTTCACTATAGAGACCAGCATGTAGTTCCTCTAACAGCCTCTAGGTGGTTCACAGTGGAGAGTAGCCTGTAGTTCCTCTAACGGCCTATAGGTGGTTCACAGTAGAGAGTAGCGTGTAGTTCCTCTAACGGCCTCTAGGTGGTTCACGGTAGAGAGTAGCATGTAGTTCCTCTAACGGCCTCTAGGTGGCTCGTGGCGGTTGGATGCAGAAAGACCTGCCACCATTCGAAAGGTTGTTTTCATTCTTGTAATACAAAACAAATATTTGTATATCATTTCGGCCTCTATGGGAAATGTATAAAGAGTTCGCTTGATTGCGACTTTATTTTAATTACGAGAAAAAAAAAGTCGGAATCAAGCAAACTTTAAACTTGTGGCAGAAATGGGCTTCCATCAATCCCAGTGGCTAGTTCAGCTCCATATTATTTTGAGAGGTCCATATTAAAAAGTGAATGAATATTAATTTGTTTTAGCGTAGACCACTACTATCAAATATGGACCGTTTTTGCTGCTGGTTGCAAAAACCTCAAGCAATGCGCCTGTAAGGTGAGATGTAAGCTTCCTAATGGCCCAGAGTACTGTATGTACAATAGTACACTAAATGATACATACTATATATTATACAATATATACTGTATATACTATGGAGTATGGCGCCGTACGAGATGGCTGCCGTGTCGCGAGCTCCCGCACGACGACGCAGTTTTTTGTTATTTATTCTTTTTATTGCAACTTTTTTAGTTCAGGATGTTAGCAGCAAGTTCACTTATAACTTCTGCACACTTTGGGAGATCAGATCGACAGTCGCTCGCCGCCTACCGGAGTTTTTTCATTCTTTCGACTCGGACGTCCCGCCCGAAGTCACAGCTGGACTATCTCCGTCCATTTTGGGCACGATTACGCGCAAGCGTCGCCGGAGGAAGCGAGGGAAGCGAGCCGGCGTGCTAGTCAGGCTGAGATGTCGATCCGATCGCCCCCCACTACCCACCATTCTACTGGCTAATGTACAGTCTCTGGACAATAAGTTAAGCGAACTACAGGCTCGTATTCAATTCCACCGGGAAACTAGGGACAATTGTATTATCTGCCTTACGGAGACATGGATGTCGGAGGGGGTTACCGACGCAGCTATCGAGCCGACGGGATTTTCCGTTCACCGGGCGGACAGAACAAAGGCTCTCTCCGGTAAAGATCGCGGAGGGGGGGTATGTCTCATGATAAACAGATCTTGGTGCAACCAAAGTCATGTACATCCCCTCAAGTCTTTCTGTTCCCCGGACCTGGAGTACCTGATGCTTATGTGCCGTCCATACTGGCTACCTCGGGAGTTTACAGCGGTAACCGTGACCGCTGTTTACATTCCCCCACAAGCCAACACGGACACAGCGCTGAAGGAACTGTACGGGGCTATCAGCGAACAGGAGTCGGCCCACCCCGAGGCTGCTCTCATCGTAGCGGGGGACTTCAACAAGGCGAACCTGAAGAAGGTTCTCCCGAAGTTCTACCAACACATAAAGAGCAACACACGGGGCGAGCGGATCCTCGACCACTGCTACACTCCCTTCCGTGATGGCTACAAGGCCCTCCTCCGCCCACCGTTCGGCAAATCAGATCACCGCTCTATCCAGCTGCTCCCCGCCTATAGGCAGAGACTGAAGCAGCAACCGATCGCTGTGAGGGAGGTCCAATGTTGGTCGGACCAATCAGATTCTACGCTGCAGGATTGTTTTGATCACGCTGACTGGCACATGTTCCGCGTTGCCTCGGACAATAACATCAACGAGTACGCGTCGTCGGTCACCGGGTTCATCAAGAAGTGCATAGATGACGTTGTTCCGACCAAGTCGGTTCGGATATATCCCAACCAGAAACCGTGGATTAACGGCGATGTTCGCGCTGCCCTACATGCGCGTAACGCCGCCTTTGGTTCCGGGAATACGGAGGAATATACGAGAGCCCGTTACGACCTCCGTAAGACCATCGTCACTGCCAAGCGGGAGTATAAGGACAGAGTGGAAGATAAATTCAAGAAACACGATGCGAGGGGTATGTGGCAGGGGCTGCAGAATATAACGAACTTCAGAGGGAGAACCAGTTGTGTAGAGAACTCCTCCACCTCCCTCCCAGGAGAGCTAAATACATTTTTTGCTCGGTTCGACGTAAACGGCAGCCCGCCGAAGCCAGCACCGACTGGGGAGACCAGCCAGCTGCGCATCTCGGAGGCGGATGTGCGCCGCACCTTTAAGCGGCTGAACATCCGTAAGGCGGCAGGCCCCGACGACATCCCGGGCCGCGTCCTCAGAGCATGCGCAGACCAGTTGGCAGGAGTCTTTGCAGACATCTTCAACCTCTCCCTGTCCCAGGCTGTTGTCCCCGCGGTCTTCAAGATATCCACCATCGTGCCTGTCCCCAAACAAACCAAGGTAACATGCCTGAATGACTACAGACCTGTGGCCCTCACCTCGATCGTTAGCAAATGCTTCGAGAGGTTGGTCAAGGACTTTATTTGCTCCGTGTTACCTACCACGCTGGACCCATGGCAATTTGCATATCGTCAAAATAGATCCACGGACGACGCAATTGCCATGGCCCTCCACACTGCCCTTTCCCACTTGGAGGGGAAGAACTGTTATGTGCGAATGCTGTTTGTGGACTACAGCTCAGCATTCAACACAATAGTTCCTGCCAAGCTCGACACCAAGCTGAGAGGCCTAGGCGTACCCCCATCCATGTGCAGCTGGATACTGAACCTCCTGTCGGACCGCCGCCAGGTGGTGAGGATGGGCAGCACCACATCAGAGCCACTGACCCTCAACACGGGAGCCCCCCAGGGATGCGTGCTGAGCCCTCTCCTCTACTCCCTCTACACCCACGACTGCATGGCTATGCACAGCTCCAACGTCATCGTCAAGTTTGCTGACGACACGACAGTGATGGGCCTGATCGCCGGCGACGACGAGACAGCCTACAGGGAGGAGGTCGGATCGCTGGAGCAGTGGTGCCAGGAGAACAGCCTCGCCCTCAACGTCAAGAAGACCAAGGAGCTGATCGTGGACTTCAGGAGGCAGAGGGGAGAGCACAGCCCTATCTCCATCGACGGCGTTGCAGTAGAGAGGGTCAGCAGCTTCAAGTTCCTCGGCGTGCACATCTCCGAGGACCTCACATGGTCCACGCACACCACACACGTGGTGAAAAAGGCCCAACAACGCCTGTATTTTCTCAGGCGTCTGAAGAAATTCAGCATGGGCCCCCGCATCCTGAGAACATTCTACAACGGCACCATCGAGAGTGTTCTGACAGGGTGTATCACCGCCTGGTACGGGAACTGCACGGCACTCGAGCGCAGAGCGCTTCAAAGGGTGGTGCGGACGGCCCAGTATATCGTTGGAGGTGAGCTCCCCTCCCTCCTGGACATTTACAACCAGCGGTGCGTGGCCAAGGCCAAAAGAATTATAAAAGACATTGCCCACCCCAGCCACGAACTTTACTCACTATTACCGTCAGGCAGGCGATACCGCAGTATCAAGTGTCGTACAAATAGGCTTAGAGATAGCTTCCACAGTCAGGCCATCAGGCTGCTGAACAAGGGCGTATAACATATAACAATGTATATTTTATTACATTGATTTATATATATATATTGCTCTTTTCTGTGCTGATTTTTGCATTTTATAAATTGCATTTTTTTATTTTTATTTTATATTCCTTCTATTTTTTATTCTATTTTTTATTCTATTTTTATCTATTTTTATCTATTTTTATTTTATCTTATTCTATAACTGCTGTCTGTCGTCGGGTATTGCACACAAGAATTTCACATCACTGCTTTATACTAAACTGTAAACTGTGAAGTGACAATAAACTTGACTTGACTTGACTTGACTTATACAATACATACTGTATGTACAATAGTCATTGTTTTTCTAAAGCACATGAGAGCCATGCACCTGGGCCACTCACTGTATTACACTTGCTTATTATATATAAATATAGCAGTGCAATATCTTATACCTACATGAAACCTAGTACTCTACCTGCCGTTCTATAGTCTAGGTTTCAATAAACCCTTGTTTTGTGCCGCATTGTGGAAACTATGTTGACATGCAAGAAGCGTGGAGCTCCGTCTGCCTGGAGACTTCATCACAGATGCCTCGTTTCCACCAACGCAAGCCTAGTTCTAGCTCTCGGATGGCACTAGAGCCGGTTCGCAGTTGGTTCAACTGGCGAGCCGTCTAAGAACCGGTTTGCGTTTCCACCAACTTTTTCGCCGAGAGCCACGTCATGACGTCACTGTTAACGTCTGGATACGGCGGTCAAAAACTTTGAGTTTGTCCGATAAGCCCCGCCCCTAGCCCTGACGTAGTGGAGCTTGCTGGCTAGCCCAGCTTCGAAGTGGGGCCGCTCAGGAACCAGTTAACCGGGCCAGAAAGTGGCTCCTTCGCGGTGGAAAGGCAAAGAACTGGTTCGAGATTAGGCACAAGCTCCGAACCAGCCCTCAAAACAGCTTGGTGGAAACGAGGCAGAAGAGACTTCCTCATTAGAGTGCTGAGCAGTCAGTTCTAGATCCTTCAATAGTTTACTATGAGTAATGATGGGTGAATGATGAGTGTAGGACCGACATGGCGAGGGCCCCTAGGGGCCCCCGGGGACACTGACCTTGATCATGTGGGCCACGTAGCTCTCGGGGCCCGTGTACTCGGTGGGGTCCTTGACGCGCACCAGGACCAGGAAGTAGAGGTAGTGCCACATGTTGTGCTCAGCCATGATGTGCTCCTCGAAGGAAACCGTCTTGTTGTCAAACTTGTCTCTCTCCAGGCCTGGGGAGGAGGGTCAAGGGTCAACATTCAACAGGATGTAGTAGCCATGTGCAACAAGTACAATGGAATGCTTATTCCCTAGTCAGTATGAATTTCAACAACAATACTATACTAAACTATACATTACTATACTAAACTATACAATACTGTAAACAACACAACACTATATACTACCTATGATATGCTATACTATATACTATAAACAACACTATATACTACCTACAATATACTATAAACAACACTATATACTACCAACAATATACTATAAACAACACTATATACTACCTACTATATACTATAAACAACACTATATACTACCTACTATAAACAACACTATATACTACCTACTATATACTATAAACAACACTATATACTACCCACTATATACTATAAACAACACTATATACTACCCACTATATACTATAAACAACACTATATACTACCTACTATATACTATAAACAACACTATATACTACCTACTATATACTATAAACAACACTATATACTACCTACTATATACTATAAACAACACTATATACTACCTACTATATACTATAAACAACACTATATACTACCTACTATACTATAAACAACACTATATACTACTACTATATACTATAAACAACACTACTATATATACTACTATATATACCTACTATATATACTATAAACAACACTATTTACTACCTACTATATACTATAAACAACACTATATACTATACTATATACTATAAACAACACTATATACTACCTACTATATACTATAAACAACACTATATACTACCTACTATATACTATAAACAACACTATATACTACCTACTATACTATAAACAACACTATATACTACCTACTATATATACTATTAACAACACTATATACTACCTACTATATACTATAAACAACACTATACTATACTATAAACAACACTATATACTACTACTATATACTATAAACAACACTATATACTATACTATATACTAAACACTATATACTATACTATAACACACTATATACTATACTATATACTATAAACAACACTATATACTACCTACTATATACTATAAACACACTATATACTACCTACTATATACTATAAACAACACTATATACTACCTACTATATACTATAAACAACACTATATACTACCCACTATATACTATAAACAACACTATATACTACCTACTATATACTATAAACAACACTATATACTACCTACTATATACTATAAACAACACTATATACTACCTACTATATACTATAAACAACACTATATACTACCTACTATATACTATAAACAACACTATATACTACCTACTATATACTATAAACAACACTATATACTACCTACTATATACTATAAACAACACTATATACTACCCACTATATACTATAAACAACACTATATACTACCTACTATATACTATAAACAACACTATATACTACCTACTATATACTATAAACAACACTATATACTACCTACTATATACTATAAACAACACTATATACTATAAACAACACTATATACTACCTACTATATACTATAAACAACACTATATACTACCTACTATATACTATAAACAACACTATATACTACCTACTATATACTATAAACAACACTATATACTACCTACTATATACAACACTATATACTACCTACTATAAACAACACTATATACTACCTACTATATACTATAAACAACACTATATACTACCCACTATATACTATAAACAACACTATATACTACCTACTATATACTATAAACAACACTATATACTACCTACTATATACTATAAACAACATTATATACTACCTACTATATACTATAAACACTATATACTACCTACTATATATACTATAAACAACACTATATACTACCTACTATATACTATACTATAAACAACACTATATACTACCTACTATATATACTATAAACACTATTTACTACCTACTATATACTATAAACAACACTATATACTATACTATATACTATAAACAACACTATATACTATACTATAAACAACACTATATACTACCTACTATATATACTATAAACAACACTATATACTACCTACTATATACTATAAACAACACTATATATACTATTAACAACACTATATACTACCTACTATATACTATAAACAACACTATATACTATACTATATACTATAAACACTATATACTACCTACTATATACTATAAACAACACTATATACTATACTATAAACAACACTATATACTACCTACTATATACTATAAACAACACTATATACTACCTACTATATACTATAAACAACACTATATACTACCTACTATATTCTATACTATAAACAACACTATATAGTACCTACTATAAACAACACTATATACTACCTACTATAAACAACACTATATACTATACTATATACTATAAACAACACTATATACTACCTACTATATACTATTAACAACACTATATACTACCTACTATATACTATTAACACTATATACTATAAACAACACTATATACTACCTACTATAAACAACACTATATACTACCTACTATAAACAACACTATATACTATACTATATACTATAAACAACACTATATACTACCTACTATATACTATAAACAACACTATATACTACCTACTATATACTATAAACAATACTATATACTACCTATGATTTACTATATACTGTAAACACTATATACTACCTACTATATACTATAAACAACACTATATACTACCTACTATATACTATAAACAATACTATATACTACCTACTATATACTATAAACAACACTATATACTACCTACTATATACTATAAACAATACTATATACTACCTACTATATACTATAAACAATACTATATACTACCTATGATATGCTATATACTGTAAACACTATATACTACCTACTATATACTATACTATATACTGTAAACAACACTATATACTATACTATATACTGTAAACAACAGTATATACTATACTCGACGTTTAAGACATGCAAGAAGTACATTGAGTCAGTGCTAATGTGTGTGTAGTAAGTAGAATGTATGAGATTATTATAATTATTATCATCCTTCCTTTTTCTTTCTTTCCCAGGTGAATTATGGGAAATCCCCCCCACACCAAACCATGTTGGTTACCCCCCCTCCTGTCTGACCAGAGCCTCAAACCACTGAGGGCCATCAGCCAACAGGCTGTTGTTTAGCGGTGGAGCGGGGGGGGCGGGGGGGCGGGGGAACCCACCGCAGATGAAGCAGGTGGTTTTGAGAATCTCCTCCTTCCGCTGCTTCTCGCTCCTCAGGTCGGCAAACGTGTCGATGATCACGCCGAAGATGAGGTTGAGGACGATGATGATGACCACGAAGAAGAACAGCAGGTCGTACACCACGCGGGCCGCGAAGAGGGGCTCCTGGGACCCGTCCAAATCAATCAATACTCGGTTAACGGCTCTTTATACTATTATACAGCATATATTATACACCATCACAAGCACAAAGAGCTTGAGTGCCAGGTCTGTTTGCATCCTGCCATCAGAGAGACGGAGAGAGAGACTACAGTGTCTTGTCCTGGGAAGCCGCTACTAAGCCCTGCCCACTCTGTCAATCCCGTCGCGCGCAACGCGCACACACAGCACCACGCACACACACACACACACACACACACACACACACCACACACACACACACACACACACCACACACACACACACACACACACACACACACACACACACACACACACACACACACACACACACACACACACACTTGTAGGGAAGGGGACACCCACTACAAACTGTCATGACGACTGGCACAGAGAGGTGGGCAGTCTACAACCACAGTGGATGACTTTGATTTAAATGCTTCCAGAACCTTCCATCTTCTTCGCGGGACACCTCAACCCGCTAACTTGAAAAGGAGCAGACAGACAGACAGACAGACAGACAGACAGGTCTTACCTCTTTGGAGGGCCTTCTGAGGACGTCCCCCACCCCTCCCCCGTTCCTCAGGCCCTGGTTGAGGACGGTGATGATGCACATGAGCAGCGTGTCACAAACCCGCTCCGTCCCGTCCTGCTCCCCTGGGAGGAGGAGACAAAGAGAGGGTCCTATCGTCACCTTCACCATCATCACCATCACCATCACCACCATCACCATCATCACCATCACCATCATCACCATCACCATCACCATCCAGTACTACATATTGCCACTTCAATGAAGTCATTTCATCTTTTAATTATTTAAAGTTAACTCATTTAAAAAAATTAATGAACTAAAATACTATCAATTATATTTTGCCCTTTTATTTTTTGTGGGGATACATTGGTATTCCACTGCTCTGCTGCATTCATCTGCAATGGATTGATTTATTGATCCCAATGAGTTGGTAACCAACACCAAAACGTGAACGCTAATAACCTTTATTACTGGAACACTTTGGATGGACATTTTCTCAACATAAAAGAGGACATGAACACGTGTGTGTGTGTGTGTGTGTGTGTGTGTGTGTGTGTGTGTGTGTGTGTGTGTGTTGAACAGATGAGATGGCCATGGTATATAAGGCCGGGGGTCACATGGTCTGTAGAGCAGGTGATCTCACGACTCACAGGGGACACAACAGAGAACTGAGTGTGAGTCACCGCCGCCGTCTTATCTCAACATGAATATATGCACCTCACAGCTGTGTGTGTGTGTGTGTGTGTGTGTGTGTGTGTGTGTGTGTGTGTGTGTGTGTGTGTGTGTGTGTGTGTGTGTGTGTGTGTGTGTTTAAATACGTGTATGTGCCTGCATTTTCGTGCACGTGTGTGTGGCTGTTTTCAGGAAGTAATTACTGCCTGCCCGGTGGTGTGTGTGCGTGTGCGCGTGTGCGTGCGTGCGTGTGTTTCGAGTCACTCAAGGTGACCAACAATGAGACTAGCAGCGCTGTCTGTGGAGCCGATGCTCATATCAGCTCAGACCAGGACCGTCTAAAGACCAACCGTGGGCCGGGGGAGACTTGGGATCAGGGCACTGGTCCATCTCACAGGATTCCGTCGCTCTTCTGCCCCACACACCACCTTCACCTGGAGAGGCAAGTGTCTTAGCCAATGAGAATGGTGGTTATGTAACAGGTACACGTGTGCTGGCTGTGGCTGTCTCACTCAATGGCCAGGGACCTCTGAAAGTCTCACACACACACACACACACACACACACACACACACACACACACACACACACACACACACACACACACACACACACACACACACACACACACACACACACACACACACACACACACACACACACACACACACACACACACACACACACACACACACACACACACACACACACACGCTAGGATGGTGCATAGCCAGATGTACTAACTTGATCTACTAACTTCTACTTATTCTTCTATTTACTAAACTATCTATGTTTATAATGGTAAGCCGCTGTAGCTCATGTAGAGATCTACAGTCTATTCCTAATGAGTGCGAGGCTGGAGTCACGCAGGGTCCCTACGGTCCATATGAGTTGGGACTTGGAGAGAAGCGGCAAGAGGGAGGTTTCAGAAAGTGGTTTTAACACTACAGTGTATCTACAGTGACCAGGATACGACACGGGTTACAATCCTTAGTCTGAGGAACGTTTAGCTCGTCTTCCCACCAGCTACAGGGAAAAGTTGAGTTTGTCAACGCTTGGCGAGTTTGTGTTCAGCCTAAAGCCTAAAGGTTCTTTATAAGGTTATTTTATGACAAATGAGGAGATTAAACAAAAGCATGAGGTGAACACAGTTTGGTTCAGGAGTACACGTGGAGAGGGTCTCAGGCCCTCACGTCATCTAGGGTTTGTAAACAGGTGTGTGGTCAGACCTTGAGCCGGGAGGCGGTCCACCTCCATGCGGAAGTCGTCCTTGAGGAAGAGGAAGCCGATGATGGAGAAGAAGTAGACGAGGAAGATGGCGAGCACGGCGGTGAGGAGGATGGAGCGCCCGTTGCGGGTCACGCTCTTGATGACGTTGAGCAGCGTCTCCTCGCGGATCACCAGGTCAAACAGCTGATTATGGGATGGACGGGCAGATGTCACTCACACTTCACGAGGCCCGCGGTTCAATATTGAATACCATGTCAGTGAAACGTCTCATTTGAACTTGATGTTTGTTTCATTTTTAATTACTACTAAATATTTGTTGCTCGCATACTTAAGAAGTACACTTAAAAAGTACACTTGCAATATACTACAGCTTCATTCTTTTTGTATTGTGTTTTAAATGTAGATCCTAATGAGGCACATTGAGATGGGACTCATCCCAGCTGATCACCCCAATCCACCAAAGGCTGATCCATTGAGTCGTCTGTCTGGGAGAACAAAAATAAGGTCAATCTGATTTTGACTTACCAGGAAACTGTAGAAGAACTCGTGGGCGAAGAGGCCGAGCACACAGATGAGGGCGTAGCTGAGATGGTAGATGAAGAGCATGTCCATCACCACAGCCTGGTAGCCCCGGGTGAACGTCCCCTGGTTCCCCACGAAGCTCACCAGAAACACCACCTTGTTGAACAGCTGAGAGAGAGAGAGAGAGACCGACCAGAATAAGCAAGACTAAGTCAAATCAATTAGGACCATGACAAACAAGTCGTTCTATTAATGGCCACACACACACACACACACACACACACACACACACACACACACACACACACACACACACACACACACACACACACACACACACACACACACACACACACACACACACACACACACACACACACACACACACACACACACACACACACACACACACACACACACACACACACTTCCCTTTAGCTACATTTTAGCCTCGCCCCCCTCCCCACTCACGTTGGCGGCGCCCAGCAGCAGCAGAGCGGGGGCCAGGCCCATGGTGTAGATGGAGCGCAGGATGACAGACACCAGGAAGAAGAGGATGGCCCAGGGCTTGGGCAGGACGGGCAGCAGGGTGGTGAACACGCCCACCGCCACCCACAGCAGCACGTTCCAGAAGGGGGGCAAGGTGCCTGCAGCCGGGGGAGGACCAGAGCTTTAGAGCCAATACAATCAGTGGGAATACAGCCAGGAGGTACCATCACTCCTTTGTCATTCCAACATCTGTCAAATGAGATTCTAACATTTATTTACTGTAATGCAGTCTTAAGGACCATAAAATACACCATTTAAGCTATTATCACAAGATAATATTGCTCAACAAAGTCTGGGACAATATCCAGTGGCATTTCACTGAATTTACATTTATTTTGGTGCACTGCCAAAAGCGCATGTGTGCTGCACACACACACACACACACACACACACACACACACACACACACACACACACACACACACACACACACACACACACACACACACACACACACACACACACACACACACACACACACACACACACACACACACACACACACACACACACACACACACACACACACACACACACACACACACACACTTGACAGAACGCTTGAGATCTTTGCTTTTTATTCCAATAAATATAACAAGGAGTATAAGCTGGCATCTAAACCACCACCCAATCAACTCAAACCATATCTTTGATTAAATATCAGGATAATGACTTAATCACTAAAACAACCAGTGTCTGTCGAACATATAGAACAGAAAAATATATATCTAAATGAACATTTGGATTCCCAGTAGTGTGCTCCTCCAGGGTTCATTGCAGGACGATGATGTTGTAATTCCAGACACCACCTTCGCTACCTGGGATCTCGTCTTCTCCAGACGGCTGCAATCTCAAATAGTAGTGGCACACACACACACACACACACCTTGTAATAAAATCACACAACACAGGTAGCCAAAACAAAAAACTCTCACCCTCGTCTCCATCGTCACCAAAGGGGTAGAAGACGGCCACGGCTATGTTGAGCAGACAGGCCAAGTAGAAGGAGACGCTCCCCCATAGAGAGATGTGTCGGGAGAACCAGAACAGAGCCGTGTTCTCTGGGGGGAGACAACGTGTTTTAGAGCAGACATCCGCTAGCCAAACACAGCCCACACACAGAAATACACATCCTAGTGTAGGCCGAACAAAGCATTGCAGTAGAAAAAGGGCTGTGGATCTTAAAGGTGCTTTATGTAAGATTTAAGAGCGTTCATTTGAATGTATATTAGTTAGAAATACCAAAGCCATCCGTCAGCTGTTAGTGAGTGAAAGGTGCTGTGAGAGTTCTACTCCTGCCTCGTTTGAGCCAATTAAGATTTCTGACCAATCTCTGGCCTGCGACTGAGACACGAGGGGACGGAGCACAGAGGAGGCAAGGCTTTGGTTTTTGGTCGGCTCTCTCTCTCTCTCTTTAAAGCTGCTGAAGATACGATTTGAAAGTTGTAAACTGTTGAGTACAATGTTCAGAGGATGTTCCATTGATTATAATGTGAACGGCAGTGAGGGCGGCAGTAGCTCAGTCTGTTAGGACTTTGCTTGGGAATCGGAAGGTCGCTGATTCAAGTCTCCTTCTGAGCAAGGCACCAGCCCCCTCCCCTGCTCCCCTGTATATCCAATAGCTGATACCCACTGCTCCTCATACTAGGACGGGTTACATGAGAGGAACTCATCTCACTGTGTGGACATGAGACCCATAAAGAGGATTCCAGTGCTTTCCTCCCGGTCCTTTTCCCCATTGGTTCATCGTCCTCCTACAGGCTATCTTTCATAAACCCAGAAGAGCGTTTTGGGGGACTCACTGCGGATCTTCTTCTGCCACCTCATCTCGTTGTAGAGGTGCTCAGACTGCTGGAAGAAGTCATTGACCTTGCTGCCCTGGTCGTCCCTCTCGGTGGTGGTGAACACTCTCACCTGGGACTCCACCGTCAGGTACTCACAGATATTGGGCACGGGGAACACCAGCTGCTCCATGCTGCGGTCGTGACGCACGATCTGGATGGAGACGGTGGAGATATTTCTCTTTTAGTAACGTGCCAAAGTGTTGGCAGCTCTCTTCACAAAGGTGGAATATCTCTCATTGAATATTGCATTATTGTTTGGCTTATTAACATAATAACCCTTCAGATCCCGTCTTGTGGAAAACTTAAAGGTAAAACGGGATACTATGGAGGAAAGAAACAAGAGAAACGCTTTTCCTTCTTCTGTGGTTTACAATCCGACGTCCAACATGGGTTTGTGAAGCCCTAAAAACCCTGCCTATGAACATGGTACTTGACCTTTGACCTCGTCGGACGCCGGTGAGTCGTACCTCTATTTGGGCCGTGTGATTGGCGTAGTAACGGAGGGCGTCGTCCTCGTGGTCCTCCTGCGGCTCCGCCCCCAGTGCCACGGCCGTCCCGGCCTTCAGGAGCTGCTGCATCACCTTACTGTGGCGAGCCAGCTGGAGAGACGCCACCACAACACCACCTCATTAGGTCACCGCCTTAGGTCACTGCCTTAGGTCACCTCATGAGGTCACCGCCTTAGGTCACTGCCTTAGGTCACCTCATTAGGTCACCGCCTTAGGTCACCTCATGAGGTCACCGCCTTAGGTCACCGCCTTAGGTCACCTCATGAGGTCACCGCCTTAGGTCACCTCATGAGGTCACCGCCTTAGGTCACCTCATGAGGTCACCGCCTTAGGTCACCTCATGAGGTCACCGCCTTAGGTCACCTCATGAGGTCACCGCCTTAGGTCACCTCATGAGGTCACAGCCATTAGGTCACAGCCATTAGGTCACCACTATTAGGTCACCTCATGAGGTCACCGCCATTAGGTCACCGCCTTAGGTCACCTCATGAGGTCACCGCCATTAGGTCACCGCCATTAGGTCACCTCATGAGGTCACCGCCTTAGGTCACCTCATTAGGTCACCGCCTTAGGTCACCTCATGAGGTCACCGCCATTAGGTCACCGCCTCAGATGGGGCTTGAACCACCCCGATTAGACGCTTCATCCAATGACTAACAACACCAGAACATGAAATGATCAGAATGGTGAAAAGCCCTAAGCACTATGTCTATCTGCTAGGGTTGAGAGAACCTGCAGGGGCGGCAGTAGCTCAGTCTGTTGGGACTTGGCCCAGAAACACCTGGGGACTGCCAAGGTGCCCTTGAGCAAGGCACTAGACCCCCCCACTGCTGCCCACTGCTAATACTAGGGTGGGTTAAATGCAGAGAAACACATTTCACTGTGTGTGTACGTGTGTGTGACCAATGCAGAGGATTCAGTCCTCCAGATTTAGGTTGAGACTTGGGGCAGTAGGACGTGCTCAGAGGTGTAAGGTACCTGGTGGGCCAGGATGTAGATATTATGTCCAACGTCCTTAGACTTGTTGTGGTCTCCCAGGCTCTCCTCGTCCAGCTCGGCCTCCACCCCCTGGACGTAGGCCTCCTTCATCACATCCACCTGCCCCAGCCAAGGGAGAGAGTCAGGATGGGGTTGTGGCTATGGGGTTTTCAAGATTCAAGATAACTTTATTTATCCCGAGGGAAATTAAGGAAAATGAAGGAGTTTGACTCAATGGCCACCGGCAGGTCAAAAGGGAAACAGAACCAGGTCTCAAAATCTACTGTCAAATGAAAACAGTGTTTTCTAAATAGTAAGTTGAAAATAAACAGTTTGTAATGTGATTTGTTGTAAACGTTGTGCATGATATGATATCACAGGACACTACATTCCTCCTGCTGGCTGTACGACTACAATTATTATCATCATTACAAATGTTTTTAAATGTAACCGTTATTTAACCAGGAAAGTCATTAAGAACAAATGGTTATTCACACACACACACACACACACACACACACACACACACACACACACACACACACACACACACACACACACACACACACACACACACACACACACACACACACACACACACACACACACACACACACACACACACACACACACACACACACACACACACACACACACACACACACACACTAAACCCTCACCAGTTCATTCGGCCTCATCTTGTAAAGGATCTTCTCTGCGTTCTCACTGTCATGGCGGCTCTCCATGATGGCCAGGAGCAGCTTGGAGGCGTTGTTCTACAACAGAGAACAGAACCACCTGAGCTCTGCAGGGTCAACACTACTTCCCTGGTCAACTCTATTACAGTGTCTAATGAGTTGTTCAATGCATTAAAAGATCAATTATAATTAACTTATAAAACAATGATTGTATAGCCCATCCAAACTAACAGGCTAACATGTTAGCTCGGTGAACACGCTAGCTGCTGACCTTCAGCTCCATCACCAGGTCCAGCCGGTGCTTCCCCAGGGGGTTGATGGAGTTTACAATCAGGGCGATGATGATGTCGATGCCGTTTGACTCATGCTTTGCTATACAGGACTAGAGAAACACATCAAAGACAGGACAGTCGTCAGGACACTTGACATGAAAGCAATTTGCACCAGAAGTGATGTCAACGTGAGAGAGTCAGTGGTGAGTTACGTGGAGTCATAACAGGGCTGTGGCTAGCAGCGGTCCTTAAATAACCATATTCATTCTCTGGAGGTCGTCACGACAACAGAACAAGCACGCCTCCTCTATGGGGTGCCGGTCGGTCACCTGGTTCTCGTGGCAGGGTCCCTGACAATACTCTGTGATGGTTTCCAGGGTCTGGCGGACCAGGTCCACGTTCCCCTGGTTGATGTAGAGCCCCAGCAGGCCCAGACCCCCCGTGGTGCTGCCACAGATGCAGTCCAGGAACTGCAGGGTTTCACACACCAGGTTGTAGTTGGTCTTGTTGTTCTGGTTGCGCAGGAAGTTCTTCAACAGAAGGGAAAAAACAGTTAACCTGTCTGCCTGTAAGAGTTAACGCTGTATCTCATTTATCATTATGTTATATACCTTTTTGGGATTGTAAATGGACTGCATTTATATAGCGCTTTTATCCAAAGCCTCACTTTTCCTTACATTCACCCATTCATACACCCATTCATCCATTCATACACACAGTCATCCATTCATACACCCATTCATCCATTCATACACACATTCATCCACCGACGGCGGGTCAGCCATCAAGGAGACAGCAGCACGTCAGGAGCCGTTTAACCCAAACTGCTGGGGGTCTTGCTCAAGAACACCTCGACAGTGTTGCTCGGAGAAGCCGGGGATCGAACCAGCAACCCTCCGGTTGTCAGACGACCGCTCTGCCTCCGGACTTGCGATTCATTATTTGACTTTGTGTTGTTATATTGTGTTTGCCTAGCAGGAAATGAGCCCCCCCCCCCACCCCTTTGTGTCACTGTGATAAACAAACCTGATCGTGGCCAAAAAAAACAACTATTAATCCCCGGATGCCCCTTGTGGAGGACCCCTCAGTCTATACCTGCAGGTTGGAGTTGTGGTTCTCACAGAGCAGCTGCAAGTATCTCAGGATGGGTTTCATGATGGCGATGGCCTGGCTCATCTGGCTCTCCTCCGGCGCCTCCTCCGCCCCGGGGCACTCGCTGCCCTGGCCCAGGCTCTCCAGCTCGGGGTCCAGCTCCTTCCGGAAGGCACAGAAGGCCTTGGAGGTGGCGGACGAGGCCGCCTCCAGCTGCCCTCGCATATCCTCCCGCATGTGGAGGGCAGAGTCCTTTCCTGCTGCACACACACACACACACACACACACACACACACACACACACACACACACACACACACACACACACACACACACACACACACACACACACACACACACACACACACACACACACACACACACACACACACACACACACACACACACACACACACACACGTGAGACCACAGACTGGAAGGCATTCCGTGGCTTGATGACGAGCTGTCAGGAGGACTGTGTGTCCCAATACTAAATGCTAAGTAAGCCTTAAGCCCCTAAGTCTTTCAGAGATAAAAAATACAAAAAAAGACCACCCATACAGTAAGAAGTGATTAGCTGATCCTAATCTGTGCGTTAAGCCTCATTATAATAGCTTACACCCATCTGGTTGAGGTCTCACCTTTAAACAGCTTCTAATACTGTAAGTTCACTAAGACACACTGTAGTCATATGGTAATCTATACTCCACAACTAACATTCGAGAGGACACTATCCACACTGTATCACCATCACCCATAAGTTTAACAAACGGATACATATATAAATAAATAAAGTACTACAACCCCTTAAATATCCACCGTGGCAGGAGAGGAGAGGGCCAATTAGTTTAGTTTAGCAGCCTGGCGAAGTGGAAGTAGTGAGCGTTGGGACTGAATCACTGGAGCAGTGTTTCCCAAACTGGGGGCGCTAGGGGGCGGAGTCATGACTCCAAACTGGGGGCGCTAGGGGGCGGAGTCATGACTCCAAACTGGGGGCGCTAGGGGGCGGAGTCATGACAGGGGGAGAAGAAAAACTGGTTATCACCAGTTGTGTATGGTTGCGAATAAAAAATAGTGGTCATAAGTTCCGAACGCAACTCACACACAACTAATAGGTTTTATAGGTTTGAAGTACGCAACAAGCACGCAGGTGATCGCAGACACATGCAGAGTAAGTTCGGAAATTTTGAACATGTTCAATAATTCTCTGCGAATGCCTGCGATCAATTTTTACACAACAGGTACGCTACGCACGCAACACGATCGCAACAGGTACACTATGCACGCAACACGATCGCAACAGGTACGCTACGCACGCAACACGATCGCAACAGGTACGCTACGCACGCAACACGATCGCAACAGGTACGCTACGCACGCAACACGATCGCAACAGGTACGCTACGCACGCAACACGATCGCAACAGGTACGCTACGCACGCAACACGATCGCAACAGGTACGCTACGCACGCAACACGATCGCAACAGGTACGCTACGCACGCAACACGATCGCAACAGGTACGCTACGCACGCAACACGATCGCAACAGGTACGCTACGCACGCAACACGATCGCAACAGGTACGCTACGCACGCAACACGATCGCAACAGGTACGCTACGCACGCAACACGATCGCAACAGGTACGCTACGCACGCAACACGATCGCAACAGGTACGCTACGCACGCAACACGATCGCAACAGGTACGCTACGCACGCAACACGATCGCAACAGGTACGCTACGCACGCAACACGATCGCAACAGGTACGCTACGCACACAACAGGTACGCTACGCACGCAACACGATCACAACAGGTACGCTACGCACGCAACACTATCGCAACAGGTACGCTACGCACGCAACACGATCGCAACAGGTACGCTACGCACGCAACACGATCGCAACAGGTACGCTACGCACGCAACACGATCGCAACAGGTACGCTACGCACGCAACACGATCGCAACAGGTACGCTACGCACGCAACACGATCGCAACAGGTACGCTACGCACGCAACACGATCGCAACAGGTACGCTACGCACGCAACACGATCGCAACAGGTACGCTACTCATAAGTTATGAATGCAGGTCCAAATTGGAGGTATCTGGCCAGGTTTTGGGGTCACTTTCATCTGATTTCTTAGTAGCTTTCCCCATGTTGACTCTTCGATGACCAAATCAGAAGGAAACACTGAATCCGCTTTTATAGGTTTTTATCACGTGACCGATATTCGCAAATACCACACAACTAGCACACAGGTCAAACGCAACTTGTACGTTTTGAACGCAACTCAAAGCAACTCGTATCTGTCAAAAACCGCCTCTAGCGAGCGGATCAACTTTTATGCGAATCGGAGGAAGTTGATTCCAATTTGGCCGTTTCCATCAACATGTTCTAATGAGATGCGAATCGAAGTATGGTGATGGAAACCCGACTATAGAGCTTGGTCATTTCAGGAGAAGCGATGCTTGGTGTCAGACTGTCAGTAGCGTATGGAGGACCCCAGCTGTAGCGTACCTTTCCTCAGGCGGAGCCCGCTGGCCTCTCCTCCTCCGCCGTCGTCCTCCCTCTTCCGGCTGCTGAGCTCAAACATGTTGACAGACACGCTGGCCCGGATCTCCTGCTGGGCCAGACGCATGCGGTCGTAGAACACCTTGAAGAAGCGCTCAGACTTCTTCTGCTTGTACAGCTGCTCGTAGAAGGAGTTCTGAGGACCGACCACAAGACGCTCAATCTACCACCGCATTCATTACCTACAGCTGACACTATGATTCATACAGTCTGTCATTATGTAATGTGCACTGATTAATAATAGTGTGTGTGTGTGTGTGTGTGTGTGTGTGTGTGTGTGTGTGTGTGTGTGTGTGTGTGTGTGTGTGTGTGTGTGTGTGTGTGTGTGTGTGTGTGTGTGTGTGTGTGTGTTCCATCTAGTGACCTGTATCTGCGTGTTCCCGCCCTGCAGAAGAGCGATCCCAAACAAGATGCTCTCCTCAAACACGCGGTCGTTCTTGGTGTTCACGATGAGGTCGATGACCAGCTCAGACGCCCCGACGCTGTCCAGCAGACACTGGATCTCCACCATGCTGCTCCCGGGCTTGTCCGAGTCCAGCACTGGGAACCCCCCTGTGGAGCGAAGGTTGGGTGGAGGTGGGAACTTCATCAACAGCAGGTTGTGTACCACTTCAGAAATGACTCAACAATGTGGTTGTTAGCTAATGTTGCCACATAAGAGTTGAGCAAGAGTTGCTCAAGTTGAGCTCAAATGACATCTGGACCTGATGATACCTGACGAAACGTTTACATTTTATGCTTCTCAGGAAGCATAGGTGTAGCTTTGTAACTGAAATGTACTGTTTTTGGTCATATCTTGGGAATCATTGGTCTGATTAACGCCGAATCAAGCCCAGATGTGTGATGACTTCCATTAGCAAGAAATTATATTGAAATTGTGACGTTGCCATAAACATACACGTAAATGATGCCATGGATGTATTTGCAAAGTTCACCGCATCTATACAAGCATCGCTACTTTATTCATTGAGAATAAGATGCTGAAAGTGTGCATTAACTCCAGAAACTGGTTTAGTAATGGTGATTCTGAATTTATTAACGTCGCCATAAAAGTATTTGTCCAGGCAGCGATACTTTATGACCTGAATGAGAGGCGCTGAACAGCTGGACTAACAGCTGGAGCACGGGCTGATTGGTATTCACTGCTAGCAGCCATTGGACAATCTACAACAATGCAACCCGATCTCACAGAACTACCACAAACTCCCAGCTGATCGGCCGGTGGTTTTGTTGACAAAGCGTTTGTCGTTTTTTTTTATTCCAAAAAGTCCCAGGGAAAAAAAGCCATTTGCCGGGACATGCCGTGGAATTAAAATAGCCTTATTGTTTTACCACAAAGCAGACCTAAAGACACGTTTTCATTTGTACGCTTGCTCAGCAACTTTCAGACCAATCTGTTGAATGTACCTTTTCTGTTTAGCAGAATCAGAAGCAGTTTAACGGCGAGTGAGACGTGTGAGGATGTGGTGTAGAACCGATGCATCTCCACTACATGCAGTAGAACAGAAGAGACTGAATGCTTTGGACTATGACCATGGCTCTGGGAGTCATGAGCGTCCGTTTGATTCCCCAGCAGCGAGTGGGTGCTGAGTTCATGCAAGGCTCTTCTTACCCCCAGACGCTGGCTTGACGAAGCTCCCCGATGCTCCGGATCCACTCCCAAACTCTGATTTGGACAGGAGACACTTCTGATTCCCAAAGTAGCGTGTGAGGAGAATCTTCCTTAGTGCACTTCCCTGAGGAGAAACACAACATGGTATTGTTGTGGTTCTATTTGGTACAGCTTCTGAACGAGGCTGCAAGTAGACAACACACGTCTACACTCAATAGTTGGGAGTCATTTGATCAACACATTTCTCCACTGCTGTCAACATGCCTTCATTGGTCTATATCCTATGCAGAGATTTGAATCTATGAAAGCTAAGCCAAACACAATGGACTCTCATACTGTATGCCCACAGAGTACTCATGTCTTTAATGGATTGCATTCTTAGTCTGATGCAGTGGTTCCCAAACCCCAGAATTGTGCCTTTATGAGGGTGGGGGGGGGCCGACGTATTTTTAGCTACAAAAGGGCCCTGCAGAAGAACTTTGGGAACCACTGGTCTAATGGAGGTTATGGCATTCATTCCATCATTATGTTTTGTCTTCTGCAAATGATGGCAATACCCCCTCCCCTTTCAACCAGCCAGTCTTCTCACTGGAGACTCCATAACAACATCCTAATGGAGAGATCTTACACACACACACACACACACACACACACACACACACACACACACACACACACACACACACACACACACACACACACACACACACACACACACACACACACACACACACACACACACACACACACACACACACACACACACACACACACACACACACACACACACGGTGTGAAAGAGGACCAGATGACTTCTGACCGTGAATCATTTTGAAGTACAAACCTCAGACCAGATCTAAACGGGTGTTTTCATGGCGATGGTATTTCCCCCCAGAGGAACAGAGAGTGAATTTAAAGCTCTGTCCAATCATGGAGACAACACTTGGTGGTTGTTTTCTCGGAATATGAGTTAATTCACCACTTGGCGGATGAACAGAGTGTTTTGCTGTAGCGGCGTGTGCTGAATGAACAGGGGATGACGTCTACTGTGTGATCAACAGACGACAGAAATTAACCGCATTCAAGATTCAAGATAACTTTAATTATCCCAAGGGAAATGAAGGTCCCCCTCCAGCTCAGCATGGATGTATCAGTAACGTGAGGCCACCATGGCCGTATAGAAGAACAGAGCCCACACACACAGGGGCGGATTGGACAGCGCTCCTTTCCATGGGAACTCAGAATGACATTGGAGATGGATATGTTAATGAGTGATGAACGGATGGAGCATGTGCAGAATGGATGATGAATGGATGAATCAACAACACATCATCAGTAAGGTAAAACAAACTGTTTTACCCTTTAAGCAGCCTCACCTGGCCCCAGTCAGACTGATTAGAGTCTGGTTGAAGCAGCCTCACCTGGCCCCAGTCAGACTGATTAGAGTCTGGTTGAAGCAGCCTCACCTGGCCCCAGTCAGACTGATTAGAGTCTGGTTGAAGCAGCCTCACCTGGCCCCAGTCAGACTGATTAGAGTCTGGTTGAAGCAGCCTCACCTGGCCCCAGTCAGACTGATTAGAGTCTGGTTGAAGCAGCCTCACCTGGCCCCAGTCAGACTGATTAGAGTCTGGTTGAAGCAGCCTCACCTGGCCCCAGTCAGACTGATTAGAGTCTGGTTGAAGCAGCCTCACCTGGCCCCAGTCAGACTGATTAGAGTCTGGTTGAAGCAGCCTCACCTGGCCCCAGTCAGACTGATTAGAGTCTGGTTGAAGCAGCCTCACCTGGCCCCAGTCAGACTGATTAGAGTCTGGTTGAAGCAGCCTCACCTGGCCCCAGTCAGACTGATTAGAGTCTGGTTGAAGCAGCCTCACCTGGCCTCAGTCAGGACCTGTGGTCCTTGGTAATCAAGGGCTGCAGGTTAAAGCAGAACCACCACACACACTCAGGGGGAGCGCTAACATGTAGCATCTGCTTTTGTTTAACTCCATTTAAAGCATTGAACTCCTCCTCCTGTGTCCTTGTTGTTATGAGGATTCTATTTAACGGGATTGATGATGGATGTATTGATGATGGTGGATCTATTGATGATAGATGTATTGATGATGGATGTATTGATGATGGTGGATGTATTGATGATAGATGTATTGATGATGATGGATGTATTGATAATGATGGATCGATTGATGATGGATATATTGATGATGGTGTATTGATGATGGATGTATTGATGATGATGGATGTATTGATGAGGATGTATTGATGATGATGGATGTATTGATGAGGATGTATTGATGATGGTGGATGTATTGATGATGGGCGTATTGATAATGGATGTATTGACGATGGATGTATTGACGATTGATAATGATGTATTGATGATGGATGTATTGATGATGATAGATGTATTGATGATGATGGATGTATTGATGATGGATGTATTGATGATGGTGGATGTATTGATGATAGATGTATTGATGATGATGGATGTATTGATAATGATGGATCGATTGATGATGGATATATTGATGATGGTGTATTGATGATGGATGTATTCATGATGATGGATGTATTGATGAGGATGTATTGATGATGGTGGATGTATTGATGATGGGCGTATTGATAATGGATGTATTGACGATGGATGTATTGACGATTGATAATGATGTATTGATGATGGATGTATTGATGATGGATGTATTGTCGATTGATAAAGATGTATTGATGATGGATGTATTGATGATGGTGTATTGATGATGTGTATTGATGATGGATGTATTGATGATGTGTATTGATGATGGTGGATGTATTGATGAGGATGTATGATGAGGATGTATGATGAGGATGTATTGATGATGGTGGATGTATTGATGACGGTGGATGTATTGATGATGGATGAAATGATGATGGATGTATTGATAATGTATTGATGATGGATGATGGATGTATTGACGATGGATGTATTGATGATGGTGTATTGATGATGATGGTGTATTGATGATGGTGGATGTATTGATGAAGGATGTATTGATGATGATGTTTGTTGATGGATGTATGATGATGGATGAATTGATGATGATGGATGAATTGATGATGATGGATGTATTGATGATGGATGTATTGATGGTGGATGTATTGATGATGGTGGATGTATTGATGATGGATGTATTGATGATAGATGTATTGATGATGATGGATGTATTGATGATGGATGTATGATGATGGTGTATTGATGATGATGGTGTATTGATGATGATGGATGTATCGATGGTGGATGTATTGATGATGATGGATGTATTGATGATGGATGTATTGATGATGATGGATGTATTGATGATGGATGTATTGATGATGATGGATGTATTGATGATGATGGATGTATGATGATGGATGTATTGATGATGATGGTGTATTGATGATGATGGATGTATTGATGATGATGGATGTATTGATGATGATGGATGTATTGATGATGATGGATGTATTGATGATGGTGGATGTATTGATGATGGATGTATTGATGATGATGGATGTATTGATGATGGATGTATTGATGATGGTGGATGTATTGATGATGGTGGATGTATTGATGATGGATGTATTGATGATGATGGATGTATTGATGATGGATGTATGATGATGGATGTATTGATGATGGTGGATGTATTGATGATGATGGATGTATTGATGATGGATGTATTGATGATGGTGGATGTATCGATGGTGGATGTATTGATGATGGTGGATGTATTGATGATGATGGATGTATTGATGATGGATGTATTGATGATGGATGTATTGATGATGATGGATGTATTGATGATGGATGTATTGATGATGGTGGATGTATTGATGATGATGGATGTATTGATGATGGATGTATTGATGATGATGGATGTATCGATGGTGGATGTATTGATGATGGTGGATGTATTGATGATGGATGTATTGATGATGATGGATGTATTGATGATGGATGTATTGATGATGATGGATGTATGATGATGGATGTATTGATGATGGTGGATGTATTGATGATGGATGTATTGATGATGATGGATGTATTGATGATGGATGTATTGATGATGATGGATGTATTGATGGTGGATGTATTGATGATGGTGGATGTATTGATGATGATGGATGTATTGATGATGGATGTATTGATGATGATGGATGTATTGATGATGGATGTATTGATGATGATGGATGTATTGATGATGGATGTATTGATGATGATGGATGTATTGATGATGGATGTATTGATGATGATGGATGTATTGATGTGATGGATGTATTGATGATGGTGGATGTCTTGATGATGGATGTATTGATGATGATGGATGTATTGATGATGGATGTCTTGATGATGGTGGATGTATTGATGATGGTGGATGTATTGATGATGGATGTATTGATGATGATGGATCTATTGATGATGGATGTCTGATGATGGATGTATTGATGATGGTGGATGTATTGATGATGATGGATGTATTGATGATGGATGTATTGATGATGGTGGATGTATCGCTGGTGGATGTATTGATGATGGTGGATGTATTGATGATGCTGGATGTATTGCTGATGGCTGTATTGATGATGGATGTATTGATGATGATGGATGTCTTGATGATAGCTGTCTTGATGATGGTGGATGTATTGATGATGATGGATGTATTGATGATGGATGTATTGATGATGATGGATGTATCGATGGTGGCTGTATTGATGATGGTGGATGTATTGATGATGGATGTATTGATGATGATGGATGTCTTGATGCTGGATGTATTGATGATGATGGATGTCTGATGATGGATGTCTTGATGCTGGTGGATGTATTGATGCTGGATGTATTGATGATGATGGATGTATTGCTGATGGATGTATTGATGATGATGGATGTATTGCTGGTGGATGTACTGATGCTGGCTGTATTGCTGATGGTGGATGTATTGCTGCTGATGGATGTATTGATGATGGATGTATTGATGATGGTGGCTGTATCGATGGTGGATGTATTGCTGCTGGTGGCTGTATTGATGATGATGGATGTATTGATGATGGATGTATTGCTGATGGCTGTATTGATGATGATGGATGTATTGATGATAGATGTATTGATGCTGGTGGATGTATTGATGATGATGGATGTATTGATGATGGATGTATTGCTGATGATGGATGTATCGATGGTGGATGTATTGATGATGGTGGATGTCTTGATGATGGCTGTCTTGATGATGATGGATGTATTGATGATGGATGTATTGATGATGATGGATGTATGCTGATGGCTGTATTGCTGATGGTGGATGTATTGCTGATGGATGTCTTGCTGCTGATGGATGTATTGCTGCTGGATGTCTTGATGATGCTGGCATGTTGCTGGTGGATGTCTTGATGCTGGTGGATGTATTGATGCTGGATGTCTTGATGATGATGGCTGTATTGCTGGTGGCTGTCTTGCTGATGGATGTATTGATGCTGCTGGCTGTCTTGATGATGGATGTATTGATGGTGGATGTATTGATGATGGTGGCTGTATTGCTGATGGATGTATTGATGATGTTTTGTTGATGGATGTATGATGCTGGATGCATTGATGATGGTGGCTGTATTGATGATGGATGTCTTGCTGATGCTGGATGTATTGATGATGGATGTATTGATGCTGGTGGCTGTATTGATGATGGATGTATTGCTGATGATGGATGTATTGCTGATGCTGGATGTATTGCTGATGGATGTCTTGCTGATGCTGGATGTATTGATGCTGGATGTATTGCTGATGCTGGCTGTACTTGCTGCTGGATGTCTTGATGCTGGATGTATTGATGAGGATGGATGTATCGATGATGGATGTATTGCTGCTGGTGGCTGTATTGCTGCTGGATGTCTTGATGCTGATGGATGTATTGATGATGGATGTATTGATGATGATGGATGTATTGCTGATGGATGTATTGATGATGATGGATGTATTGATGTGGGAGAGTTGAGAGCAATTATAGCTGAACCCACGATAGGACACCACACACAAGTCTTCACCAGACGGACACTTTCACCACGAGAGTGGCCAGAGAGCAGAGCAGAGTTTAGTGTGTGCGTATGAGTGAGAGAGAAAGTGTGTGTGTGCCAGTGAGTGGGAAAGAGAGGAAGAGTGTGTGTGTGTGTCTTCCTGGGACTGTAAACACTCATCTGCAGTCTGCAGGGGTAACTTGTGTCTGGACCAACTGATTCTCTCACCACCCACCGCTGAGAGAGCGAGAGAGCGAGAGCGAGAGAGAGAGAGAGAGAGAGAGAGAGAGAATGCTGTGGAGATGGAGGACGAGAACAGCCAGGTCAGTCAGTGACTCATCTGTTTGCTGATGTGTCAAGTATTACAACTTACTCTCTTTACTCTCAACCACCACATGACCAAGGGGGAGGTCCTGGGGTAGAGGTCATGTGACACTAGAGGTCATGTGACACTAGAGGTAGTGGAGAGACATTGTGGTGAAGACGGAAGAAGGTGAGACATACAGAATAAAGAAGGTGAGACAGACAGAATAAAGAAGGTGAGACATATAGAATAAAGAGGAGGCGACAGGCAAGACAGAAAAAAGAAGATGGTGCGACCGACAGAAGAAAGAAGACGGTAAGACAGGCAGGGGAAGGTCGGACCGACAGAATAAAGAGGGAAGTGAGACAGGCAGAAGAAAGAAGGGGAGACAGACAGAAGGTAAGACAAACAGAAGGTAAGACAGACAGAAGAAAGAAGGAGGTGAGACAGACAGAAGGTAAGAGAGACACAATAAAGAGGGAGGTGAGACAGACAGAAGACAGAAGAAGGTGGACTAAAACGCACCAGTCAGTTTTAAATGTGCACAGGCACGCCACACTGCAGCTCTGGTGTCTCTCCCCCCCTCCCCCCCACAGACTCTCTCTCTCTCCCCCCCACAGACTCTCTCTCTCTCCCCCCCACAGACTCTCTCTCTCTCCCCCCCACAGACTCTCTCTCTCTCCCCCCCACAGACTCTCTCTCTCTCCCCCCCACAGATTCTCTCTCTCTCTCCCCCTGACCTCACCTCACAGACTCTCTCTCCCCCCCTGACCTCACCTCACAGACTCTCTCTCTCCCCCTGACCTCACCTCACAGACTCTCTCTCCCCCCCTGACCTCACCTCACAGACTCTCTCTCTCCCCCTGACCTCACCTCACAGACTCTCTCTCTCCCCCTGACCTCACCTCACAGACTCTCTCTCCCCCCCTGACCTCACCTCACAGACTCTCTCTCTCTCTCCCCCTGACCTCACAGACTCTCTCTCTCTCCCCCTGACCTCACCTCACAGACTCTCTCTCCCCCCTGACTTCATCTCACAGACTCTCTCTCTCTCCCCCTGACCTCACAGACTCTCTCTCTCTCCCCCTGACCTCACAGACTCTCTCTCTCTCCCCCTGACCTCACCTCACAGACTCTCTCTCCCCCCCTGACCTCACCTCACAGACTCTCTCTCTCCCCCTGACCTCACCTCACAGACTCTCTCTCTCCCCCTGACCTCACCTCACAGACTCTCTCTCCCCCCCTGACCTCACCTCACAGACTCTCTCTCTCTCTCCCCCTGACCTCACAGACTCTCTCTCTCTCCCCCTGACCTCACCTCACAGACTCTCTCTCCCCCCTGACTTCATCTCACAGACTCTGTGTGTGTGTGTCTGGGTACATGTACATGTGTGTGTGTCTGGGTACATGTACGTGTGTGTGTGTCTGGGTACA
>CM051010.1:6428414-6433414 GCA_027704905.1 Muraenolepis orangiensis | reverse complement strand
GCAGTATTACTGTTACTAAACCATGATGTTCATAGTGTACTACTGCAGTATTACTGTTACTAAACCATGATGTTCATAGTGTACTACTGCAGTATTACTGTTACTAAACCATGATGTTCATAGTGTACTACTGCAGTATTACTGTTACTAAACCATGATGTTCATAGTGTACTACTGCAGTATTGCTGTTACTAAACCATGATGTTCATAGTGTACTACTGCAGTATTACTGTTACTACACCATGATGTTCATAGTGTACTACTGCAGTATTACTGTTACTACACCATGATGTTCATAGTGTACTACTGCAGTATTACTGTTACTAAACCATGATGTTCATAGTGTACTACTGCAGTATTACTGTTACTAAACCATGATGTTCATAGTGTACTACTGCAGTATTACTGTTACTAAACCATGATGTTCATAGTGTACTACTGCAGTATTACTGTTACTAAACCATGATGTTCATAGTGTACTACTGCAGTATTGCTGTTACTAAACCATGATGTTCATAGTGTACTACTGCAGTATTACTGTTACTAAACCATGATGTTCATAGTGTACTACTGCAGTATTACTGTTACTAAACCATGATGTTCATAGTGTACTACTGCAGTATTACTGTTACTACACCATGATGTTCATAGTGTACTACTGCAGTATTACTGTTACTAAACCATGATGTTCATAGTGTACTACTGCAGTATTACTGTTACTAAACCATGATGTTCATAGTGTACTACTGCAGTATTACTGTTACTAAACCATGATGTTCATAGTGTACTACTGCAGTATTACTGTTACTAAACCATGATGTTCATAGTGTACTACTGCAGTATTACTGTTACTAAACCATGATGTTCATAGTGTACTACTGCAGTATTGCTGTTACTAAACCATGATGTTCATAGTGTACTACTGCAGTATTACTGTTACTAAACCATGATGTTCATAGTGTACTACTGCAGTATTACTGTTACTAAACCATGATGTTCATAGTGTACTACTGCAGTATTACTGTTACTAAACCATGATGTTCATAGTGTACTACTGCAGTATTACTGTTACTAAACCATGATGTTCATAGTGTACTACTGCAGTATTACTGTTACTAAACCATGATGTTCATAGTGTACTACTGCAGTATTACTGTTACTAAACCATGATGTTCATAGTGTACTACTGCAGTATTACTGTTACTAAACCATGATGTTCATAGTGTACTACTGCAGTATTACTGTTACTAAACCATGATGTTCATAGTGTACTACTGCAGTATTACTGTTACTAAACCATGATGTTCATAGTGTACTACTGCAGTATTACTGTTACTAAACCATGATGTTCATAGTGTACTACTGCAGTATTACTGTTACTAAACCATGATGTTCATAGTGTACTACTGCAGTATTACTGTTACTAAACCATGATGTTCATAGTGTACTACTGCAGTATTACTGTTACTAAACCATGATGTTCATAGTGTACTACTGCAGTATTACTGTTACTAAACCATGATGTTCATAGTGTACTACTGCAGTATTACTGTTACTACACCATGATGTTCATAGTGTACTACTGCAGTATTACTGTTACTAAACCATGATGTTCTTAGTGTACTACTGCAGTATTACTGTTACTAAACCATGATGTTCATAGTGTACTACTGCAGTATTACTGTTACTAAACCATGATGTTCATAGTGTACTACTGCAGTATTACTGTTACTAAACCATGATGTTCATAGTGTACTACTGCAGTATTACTGTTACTAAACCATGATGTTCATAGTGTACTACTGCAGTATTACTGTTACTAAACCATGATGTTCATAGTGTACTACTGCAGTATTACTGTTACTAAACCATGATGTTCATAGTGTACTCATGTAGTATTACTGTTACTAAACCATGATGTTCATAGTGTACTACTGCAGTATTACTGTTACTAAACCATGATGTTCATAGTGTACTACTGCAGTATTACTGTTACTAAACCATGATGTTCATAGTGTACTACTGCAGTATTACTGTTACTAAACCATGATGTTCATAGTGTACTACTGCAGTATTACTGTTACTAAACCATGATGTTCATAGTGTACTACTGCAGTATTACTGTTACTAAACCATGATGTTCATAGTGTACTCATGTAGTATTACTGTTACTAAACCATGATGTTCATAGTGTACTACTGCAGTATTACTGTTACTAAACCATGATGTTCATAGTGTACTACTGCAGTATTACTGTTACTAAACCATGATGTTCATAGTGTACTACTGCAGTATTACTGTTACTAAACCATGATGTTCATAGTGTACTACTGCAGTATTACTGTTACTAAACCATGATGTTCATAGTGTACTACTGCAGTATTACTGTTACTAAACCATGATGTTCATAGTGTACTACTGCAGTATTACTGTTACTAAACCATGATGTTCATAGTGTACTACTGCAGTATTACTGTTACTAAACCATGATGTTCATAGTGTACTACTGCAGTATTACTGTTACTAAACCATGATGTTCATAGTGTACTACTGCAGTATTAGTTACTAAACCATGATGTTCATAGTGTACTACTGCAGTATTACTGTTACTAAACCATGATGTTCATAGTGTACTACTGCAGTATTACTGTTACTAAACCATGATGTTCATAGTGTACTCATGTAGTATTACTGTTACTAAACCATGATGTTCATAGTGTACTACTGCAGTATTACTGTTACTAAACCATGATGTTCATAGTGTACTACTGCAGTATTACTGTTACTAAACCATGATGTTCATAGTGTACTACTGCAGTATTACTGTTACTAAACCATGATGTTCATAGTGTACTACTGCAGTATTAGTTACTAAACCATGATGTTCATAGTGTACTACTGCAGTATTACTGTTACTAAACCATGATGTTCATAGTGTACTACTGCAGTATTACTGTTACTAAACCATGATGTTCATAGTGTACTCATGTAGTATTACTGTTACTAAACCATGATGTTCATAGTGTACTACTGCAGTATTACTGTTACTAAACCATGATGTTCATAGTGTACTACTGCAGTATTACTGTTACTAAACCATGATGTTCATAGTGTACTACTGCAGTATTACTGTTACTAAACCATGATGTTCATAGTGTACTACTGCAGTATTACTGTTACTAAACCATGATGTTCATAGTGTACTACTGCAGTATTACTGTTACTAAACCATGATGTTCATAGTGTACTCATGTAGTATTACTGTTACTAAACCATGATGTTCATAGTGTACTACTGCAGTATTACTGTTACTAAACCATGATGTTCATAGTGTACTACTGCAGTATTACTGTTACTAAACCATGATGTTCATAGTGTACTACTGCAGTATTACTGTTACTAAACCATGATGTTCATAGTGTACTACTGCAGTATTACTGTTACTAAACCATGATGTTCATAGTGTACTCATGTAGTATTACTGTTACTAAACCATGATGTTCATAGTGTACTACTGCAGTATTACTGTTACTAAACCATGATGTTCATAGTGTACTACTGCAGTATTACTGTTACTAAACCATGATGTTCATAGTGTACTACTGCAGTATTACTGTTACTAAACCATGATGTTCATAGTGTACTACTGCAGTATTAGTTACTAAACCATGATGTTCATAGTGTACTACTGCAGTATTACTGTTACTAAACCATGATGTTCATAGTGTACTACTGCAGTATTACTGTTACTAAACCATGATGTTCATAGTGTACTCATGTAGTATTACTGTTACTAAACCATGATGTTCATAGTGTACTACTGCAGTATTACTGTTACTAAACCATGATGTTCATAGTGTACTACTGCAGTATTACTGTTACTAAACCATGATGTTCATAGTGTACTACTGCAGTATTACTGTTACTAAACCATGATGTTCATAGTGTACTACTGCAGTATTAGTTACTAAACCATGATGTTCATAGTGTACTACTGCAGTATTACTGTTACTAAACCACTACCACTAGATAGAAGTAGCAGACTTCTTGCATTACAACAATTGTATACATTTTTGTAAAAAATAACAGGGAAATGTTTACCAACACTGGATGGAACGGTTCTGAAAAAAGGGATTTTGGGTTAACTTACCCTTTAAGGGTTAATTGATTTTGTTAATTGGGCAGTTTTGTTTGATTGGTTGGATATGTGGGTGTGGTTCCCGTTGATTGGCTCGCCAGGTGGCAGCCATCTTTAAAACTCAGTAGTGAGTCATGCACATGTTGCCACCTCTATCTCAGCAACGGCCTATGGCCCAGGCATGGCCCATCATGGTGGGATATGAGAGTGGTCCATCATGTGGGATATGGGAGTGGTCCATCATGTGGGATATGGGAGTGGTCCATCATGTGGGATATGGGAGTGGTCCATCATGTGGGATATGGGAGTGGTCCATCATGTGGGATATGGAGTGGTCCATCATGTGGGATATGGGAGTGGTCCATCATGTGGGATATGGGAGTGGTCCATCATGTGGGATATGGGAGTGGTCCATCATGTGGGATATGGGAGTGGTCCATCATGTGGGATATGGGAGTGGTCCATCATGTGGGATATGGGAGTGGTCCATCATGTGGGATATGGGAGTGGTCCATCATGTGGGATATGGGAGTGGTCCATCATGTGGGATATGGGAGTGGTCCATCATGTGGGATATGGGAGTGGTCCATCATGTGGGATATGGGAGTGGTCCATCATGTGGGATATGGGAGTGGTCCATCATGTGGGATATGGGAGTGGTCCATCATGTGGGATATGGGAGTGGTCCATCATGTGGGATATGGGAGTGGTCCATCATGTGGGATATGGGAGTGGTCCATCATGTGGGATATGGGAGTGGTCCATCATGTGGGATATGGGAGTGGTCCATCATGTGGGATATGGGAGTGGTCCATCATGTGGGATATGGGAGTGGTCCATCATGTGGGATATGGGAGTGGTC
>CM051010.1:6424164-6427414 GCA_027704905.1 Muraenolepis orangiensis | reverse complement strand
ATTGATGATGGATGTATTGATGATGATGGATGTATTGATGATGGATGTATTGATGATGGTGGATGTATTGATGATGGATGTATGATGATGATGGATGTATTGATGATGGATGTATTGATGATGGATGTATTGATGATGGATGTATGATGATGATGGATGTATTGATGATGGATGTATGATGATGGATGTATTGATGATGGATGGATGTATTGATGATGGATGTATGATGATGATGGATGTATTGATGATGGATGTATGGATGATGGATGATTGATGATGGTGGATGTATTGATGATGGATGTATGATGATGATGGATGTATTGATGATGGATGTATGATGATGATGGATGTATGGATGATGGATGATGGATGATGATGGATGGATGATGATGATGGATGTATTGATGATGATGGATGTATGATGATGGATGTATGATGATGGATGATGGATGATGGATGGATGTATGATGATGGATGTATGTGATGATGATGGATGTATGATGATGGATGTATTGATGATGATGGATGTATTGATGATGGATGTATTGATGATGATGGATGTATTGATGTGGGAGAGTTGAGAGAAATTATAGATGAAACCACGATAGGACACACACACAAAGTCTTCACAAGACGGACAATTTCACCACGAGAGTGGCCAGAGAGCAGAGCAGAGTTTAGTGTGTGCGTATGAGTGAGAGAGAAAGTGTGTGTGTGCCAGTGAGTGGGAAAGAGAGGAAGAGTGTGTGTGTGTGTCTTCCTGGGACTGTAAACACTCATCTGCAGTCTGCAGGGGTAACTTGTGTCTGGACCAACTGATTCTCTCACCACCCACCGCTGAGAGAGCGAGAGAGCGAGAGCGAGAGAGAGAGAGAGAGAGAGAGAGAGAGAATGCTGTGGAGATGGAGGACGAGAACAGCCAGGTCAGTCAGTGACTCATCTGTTTGCTGATGTGTCAAGTATTACAACTTACTCTCTTTACTCTCAACCACCACATGACCAAGGGGGAGGTCCTGGGGTAGAGGTCATGTGACACTAGAGGTCATGTGACACTAGAGGTAGTGGAGAGACATTGTGGTGAAGACGGAAGAAGGTGAGACATACAGAATAAAGAAGGTGAGACAGACAGAATAAAGAAGGTGAGACATATAGAATAAAGAGGAGGCGACAGGCAAGACAGAAAAAAGAAGATGGTGCGACCGACAGAAGAAAGAAGACGGTAAGACAGGCAGGGGAAGGTCGGACCGACAGAATAAAGAGGGAAGTGAGACAGGCAGAAGAAAGAAGGGGAGACAGACAGAAGGTAAGACAAACAGAAGGTAAGACAGACAGAAGAAAGAAGGAGGTGAGACAGACAGAAGGTAAGAGAGACACAATAAAGAGGGAGGTGAGACAGACAGAAGACAGAAGAAGGTGGACTAAAACGCACCAGTCAGTTTTAAATGTGCACAGGCACGCCACACTGCAGCTCTGGTGTCTCTCCCCCCCTCCCCCCCACAGACTCTCTCTCTCTCCCCCCCACAGACTCTCTCTCTCTCCCCCCCACAGATTCTCTCTCTCTCTCCCCCTGACCTCACCTCACAGACTCTCTCTCCCCCCCTGACCTCACCTCACAGACTCTCTCTCTCCCCCTGACCTCACCTCACAGACTCTCTCTCCCCCCCTGACCTCACCTCACAGACTCTCTCTCCCCCCCTGACCTCGACCTCACCTCACAGACTCTCTCTCCCCCCCTGACTTCATCTCACAGACTCTCTCTCTCTCCCCCTGACCTCACAGACTCTCTCTCTCTCCCCCTGACCTCACAGACTCTCTCTCTCTCCCCCTGACCTCACAGACTCTCTCTCCCCCTGACCTCACCTCACAGACTCACTCTCCCCCCCTGACCTCACCTCAGACTCACTCTCCCCCCTGACCTCACCTCACAGACTCTCTCTCTCCCCCTGACCTCACCTCACAGACTCTCTCTCTCTCCCCCTGACCTCACCTCAGACTCTCTCTCTCTCCCCCTGACCTCACCTCACAGACTCTCTCTCTCTCCCCCTGACCTCACCTCACAGACTCTCTCTCTCTCCCCCTGACCTCACCTCACAGACTCTCTCTCTCTCCCCCTGACCTCACCTCACAGACTCTCTCTCTCTCCCCCTGACCTCACAGACTCTCTCTCTCTCCCCCTGACCTCACCTCACAGACTCTCTCTCTCTCCCCCTGACCTCACCTCACAGACTCTCTCTCCCCCTGACCTCACCTCACAGACTCTCTCTCCCCCCCTGACCTCACCTCACAGACTCTCTCTCTCTCCCCCTGACCTCACAGACTCTCTCTCTCTCCCCCTGACCTCACAGACTCTCTCTCTCTCCCCCTGACCTCACCTCACAGACTCTCTCTCTCTCCCCCTGACCTCACCTCACAGACTCTCTCTCTCTCCCCCTGACCTCACCTCACAGACTCTCTCTCCCCCTGACCTCACCTCACAGACTCTCTCTCCCCCTGACCTCACCTCACAGACTCTCTCTCCCCCCCTGACCTCACCTCACAGACTCTCTCTCTCTCTCTCTCCCCAATCGCTACACTCTGATCAGCTTTCTCCAAGCTGATCAGCAAAAACAGGCAGCATGTGAGTGAGAGGTACTGGTGTGTGTGTTTGTGAGACCTGTGTGTGTGTGTGTTTGTGAGACCTGTGTGTGTGTGTGTGTGAGACCTGTGTGTGTGTGTGTGTGTGTGTGTGTGTGTGAGACCTGTGTGTATGTGTGTGTGTGTGTGTGTGTGTGTGTGTGTGTGTGTGTGTGTGTGTGTGTGTGTGTGTGTGTGTGTAAAAGTGGGGTGGAGGAGTTCCAATCACCCATATGTGACATGTTGCCCTCAGTGTGCCCTCAGCGATGTGAGGAGCCCGCCCTGGTTGTCAGGGACGACGTGTTTCCTGGTAAACAATGAGTCAGAGAGGACAGCGTGATGCTGAGTGTCACAAGGCTCGGGATGGGGCTTCAGCACACCCAGACCAACCATAACCCTTCTCAGGGTATACATCTGCAGGCTGCACAAACCCCCCCCCCCCCCACACACACAACAGGCTGGCTGTTGCCACATTGCCACGGAAACTAAATACATTATACTACACATCTGTGTATGTGTGTGTGTGTGTGTGTGTGTGTGTGTAATCTCTAGATCTGCTTGGCCTCCGGCAGGAGCTGTTAAACCAGACAGAGGATGAGGGACAGAGAAAAGCAGACATGACCAAGGAATAGCAAGA
>CM051010.1:6391664-6409164 GCA_027704905.1 Muraenolepis orangiensis | reverse complement strand
ACACTGACAGCTGTACCAGAGGGACATCTCTTTAGTGTTACACTGACAGCTGTACAGAGAGACATCTCTTTATAGTGTTACACTGACAGCTGTACAGAGAGACATCTCTTTATAGTGTTACACTGACAGCTGTACAGAGAGACATCTCTTTATAGTGTTACACTGACAGCTGTACAGAGAGACATCTCTTTATAGTGTTACACTGACAGCTGTACCCAGAGGGACATCTCTTTAGTGTTACACTGACAGCTGTACAGAGAGACATCTCTTTATAGTGTTACACTGACAGCTGTACAGAGAGACATCTCTTTATAGTGTTACACTGACAGCTGTACAGAGAGACATCTCTTTATAGTGTTACACTGACAGCAGTACCCAGAGAGACATCTCTTTATAGTGTTACACTGACAGCTGTACAGAGAGACATCTCTTTATAGTGTTACACTGACAGCTGTACAGAGAGACATCTCTTTATAGTGTTACACTGACAGCTGTACAGAGAGACATCTCTTTATAGTGTTACACTGACAGCTGTACCCAGAGAGACATCTCTTTATAGTGTTACACTGACAGCTGTACCCAGAGAGACATCTCTTTAGTGTTACACTGACAGCTGTACCCGGAGATCCATCTCTTTAGTGTTACACTGACAGCTGTACCCAGAGAGACATCTCTTTATAGTGTTATACTGACAGCTGTACCCAGAGAGACATCTCTTTAGTGTTACACTGACAGCTGTACCCAGAGAGACATCTCTTTAGTGTTACACTGACAGCTGTACCCAGAGAGACATCTCTTTATAGTGTTACACTGACAGCTGTACCCAGAGGGACATCTCTTTAGTGTTACACTGACAGCTGTACCCAGAGAGACATCTCTTTATAGTGTTACACTGACAGCTGTACCCAGAGGGACATCTCTTTAGTGTTACACTGACAGCTGTACCCAGAGGGACATCTCTTTAGTGTTACACTGACAGCTGTACCCAGAGGGACATCTCTTTAGTGTTACACTGACAGCTGTACCCAGAGGGACATCTCTTTAGTGTTACACTGACAGCTGTACCCAGAGGGACATCTCTTTAGTGTTACACTGACAGCTGTACCCAGAGAGACATATCTTTATAGTGTTACACTGACAGCTGTACCCAGAGAGACATCTCTTTAGTGTTACACTGACACCTGTACCCAGAGAGACATCTCTTTAGTGTTACACTGACAGCTGTACCCAGAGAGACATCTCTTTAGTGTTACACTGACAGCTGTACCCAGAGGGACATCTCTTTATAGTGTTACACTGACAGCTGTACCCAGAGGGACATCTCTTTAGTGTTACACTGACAGCTGTACCCAGAGAGACATCTCTTTATAGTGTTACACTGACAGCTGTACCCAGAGAGACATCTCTTTAGTGTTACACTGACAGCTGTACCCAGAGAGACATATCTTTATAGTGTTACACTGACAGCTGTACCCAGAGGGACATCTCTTTAGTGTTACACTGACAGCTGTACCCAGAGGGACATCTCTTTAGTGTTACACTGACAGCTGTACCCAGAGGGACATCTCTTTAGTGTTACACTGACGGGAAACATTTGTGAATGGACAGAACCACAGAATAGAAAGAATGAGGGTGAGGGTATGGGTGATTGAGTGAAGGTGAGGGTCATGTGAATGAGTGAAGGTGAGGGTCAGGTGACTGAGTGAAGGTGAGGGTCAGGTGACTGAGTGAAGGTGAGGGTCAGGTGACTGAGTGAGGGTATGGGTCATGTGAATGAGTGAAGGTGAGGGTCATGTGAATGAGTGAAGGTGAGGGTCAGGTGACTGAGTGAGGGTGAGGGTCAGGTGATTGAGTGAAGGTGAGGGTCAGGTGACTGAGTGAGGGTGAGGGTCAGGTGACTGAGTGAGGGTGAGGTGACTGAGTGAGGGTGAGGGTCAGGTGACTGAGTGAGGGTCAGGTGACTGAGTGAGGGTGAGGGTCAGGTGACTGAGTGAAGGTGAGGGTCAGGTGACTGAGTGAGGGTGAGGGTCAGGTGACTGAGTGAGGGTGAGGGTCAGGTGACTGAGTGAGGGTGAGGGTCAGGTGACTGAGTGAGGGTGAGGGTCAGGTGACTGAGTGAGGGTGAGGGTTAGATGAATAAACATACCCCTGGTGTGAGGAACAGGTTGAGGTGTTTGTGCAGCAGGATCTGGTTCTGGGTATTCCCTCGACAGAAGTTCTGCAGGAACGCGTGGGCCAGGGTCATGATTTCATTCATCTTCTCGTCAGTCTGTGCAGCCCAGGAATATGATGAAATAAAACACGTTTTAGGGCCTTCACAGTTTGAGTGAAAGTGTAACCATAAACACATTTTACAAACAGAATCTTCCATCAAGTTGTATTCTTTATGGCCTTTGCTTCTGCAATATCAACAGTGTGTGTGTTACAGCCCACTGTAAATAGGCCTTTATCACAGAGGTCCCACAGTAGGGGTCCCACAGTAGGGGGACCACAGTAGGGGTCCCACAGGTGTGGCTCCTCAGTTCTGAATCTGTAGACATGCAGGGCTCATAATTAACCTCCTGAGACACACCGTGTTCACCCTCACTGTTACACAGCTGGGGTAATGAACAGTGAACCCTATGGACCCTATTCCCCTATAGACAGCGTGTGCCTCAGAGCTGGAAGGTGTGACCATGTGCGACTGACCGTCTCGTAGGGGATCTGCAGCAGGTCCAGGACCACCGTGTGGGCCCCCATGTTCTTCAGAAGCCTCTGCTGCTGGACACGGCTCTTCTTACTGGGGTAGCACAGCCGGCTGAGCCGCAGTAGAATCTGTTGAGAGAACACACACACACACACACACACACACACACACACACACACACACACACACACACACACACACACACACACACACACACACACACACACACACACACACACACACACACACACACACACACACACACACACACACACACACACACACACACACACACACACACACACACACACACACACACACACACACACACACACACACATGAATGACTTGATAAATAGATAGATGGATGGATGGATGGACGGACGACGGGCGGATCTCACCTCTTTGACTATTTTATAGTTGTTTTCTTTATTGCCGTCAATGTGAGGTTTAACGTCTCCATCCTGCACCGGGCTCTGAACCTGACACACAACAACACTAACTTTAGTTTACACAACTACATATAGACACTGATCACTGCATTGCAGGGTTGACCCCATGTGCCTCGGCTCAGTCCAAAAGCATAATACCATTTCTAAAAGTTTGATATTGTAGACGGTGTGACCTGAAGCATACTGAATGGGTTTGATGCTCCACCACAATGGTCTGCTGGGACAAAAGACACCAGCTCCCAACCGTACAACGTGGTTCTACGGTTCTGTGGTTCAATGGTTCTGTGGTTCTGTGGTTCAACGGTTCTATGGTTCAATGGTTCGGTGGTTCAGCGGTTCTGTGGTTCAATCGTTCTGTGGTTCTACGGTTCGATGGTTCTACGGTTCGATGGTTCAGTGGTTCAGTGGTTCTATGGTTCAGTGGTTCTATGGTTCAGTGGTTCTATGGTTCAGTGGTTCAGTGGTTCTATGGTTCAGTGGTTCTATGGTTCAGTGGTTCAGTGGTTCAGTGGTTCTATGGTTCTATGGTTCTATGGTTCTATGGTTCAGTGGTTCAGTGGTTCAGTGATTCTATGGTTCTATGGTTCTATGGTTCTATGGTTCAGTGGTTCTATGGTTCAGTGGTTCAGTGGTTCTATGGTTCAGTGGTTCAGTGGTTCTATGGTTCAGTGGTTCTATGGTTCTATGGTTCAGTGGTTCTATGGTTCACCCACGCAGACAGAAGAGCCCGGCGCTGATTTTAGTTTGACGATATTGGCAAAACCTGAAATATGTCCTTGTACACTAGCCACTAGAATATGTCCTGGACATATTTACACTTTTTAGAGGACTATTAGTAGTAGTCCACTTTTTAGATAAATAATTTTTCCACAAAAAAGGAGACATTTCTTTCAGATGAGTCTTGTTCAAGAGACTGGACATTGGAAAATATTCACACTAATAAATCACTGATGTTGATATTCAACACATTTTCTTCACATCCTGTGACATGATGTGTGAAACATTGTCCACTGTGGACATGTTAAAACAAGACGCATCTGGAATACATCGTCTCTCTCTTCAATCAGCTATTGAGTTAGGAAGCAAATGAACTGAGTTCATCATTAATCTATCTATGAAATCGAATCTTGTGTTCCAAACCAAATATATGAAACGTCTTTTAAACTCAATAAAACCTAATTTAACAACAGGCTATATAGGCTAATATAGGTCTATAACTAAATAGGCTACCTCTCTCTCTCTCTCTCTCTCTCTCTCTCTCTCTCTCTCTCTCTCTCTCTCTCTCTCTCTCTCTCTCTCTCTCTCTCTCTCTCTCTCTCTCTCTCTCTCTCTCTCTCTCTCTCTCTCTCTCTCTCTCTCTCTCTCTCTCTCTCTCTCTCTCTCTCTCTCTCTCTCTCTCTCTCTCTCTCTCTCTCTCTCTCTCTCTCTCTCTCTCTCTCTCTCTCTCTCCCTGTAAGACCAACTACACACGGGTAACATGAGGAGCGTGTGAAGGTATCCATGGTGATGAAGAACCAGCAGGTTTCAGGTCACCTGGTTGTGCTGCTCCTTGGCCTGCCGGCTGGCGGGCTCCTCCCCGCTGTAACCCCCGCTCTTCTCCACCCACAGCTCAGACTTCTCCACCGTCAGCCTGAGCTGGTCCAGGTCCACCTTGATCTGCTTGTAGTTCTCCACGTCCTGCTCAGACACCAGCAGCTGGACCTGGATATCACACACACAGAAATGCTGAACCGTGATCGTACCACGCACCTATGTGACCCATTGAAAATACACTAAATCCCACAAAAACACTTAATAAACTATATTGATAAACTGAATTATAAATATTTAAATATATATCTGCATTTAAAACCAATTGACAGATAGCATCAGATCTAACCAACGGAGCCTGACCTGTTTGAAGGCCTGCAGGACCTCAGCTCGCTGGCTGAAGTGTTTGAAGATGAGCTGCAGGGAGCCAGACACCAGGGGGGGGTAGTCCTGCATGATGAGGTGGATCAGGACCCGCAAGAAGGTCCGGCCTCCCTCGTCGTCCAGCTCCACCGTACTGCGCTCAGAGCTGCACACACACACACACACACACACACACACACACACACACACACACACACACACACACACACACACACACACACACACACACACACACACACACACACACACACACACACACACACACACACACACACACACACACACACACACACACACACACACACACACACACACACACCATTTTTGAATATTCACTAGATCCTGAATATATGCATGTGTCTATGAATATTCAGTGTGGTCCAGCTTACCAAGCATTTCATAAAAAAACACTCCTCCACTATTAGAGTCTGGGGTATCAAGGACACTCCTCCACTATTAGAGTCTGGGGTATCAAGGACACTCCTCCACTATTAGAGTCGGGGGTATCAAGGACACTCCTCCACTATTAGAGTCTGGGGTATCAAGGACACTCCTCCACTATTAGAGTCGGGGGTAACCAGGACCCTCCTGGACTATTAGAGTCTGGGGTAACCAGGACCCTCCTGGACTATTAGAGTCCGGGGTAACCAGGACGCTCCTGGACTATTAGAGTCCGGGGTAACCAGGACCCTCCTGGACTATTAGAGTCCGGGGTAACCAGGACCCTCCTGGACTATTAGAGTCCGGGGTAACCAGGACCCTCCTGGACTATCTGGGTGCATGAGGAGTGTGTCCTCGCCATGATCACCAGAACATGACCCTGCACTGAGAACACTTTTTCATTCCCACAAACAAACCTCTCCGTCTCAACTGAAACATAGTCATAGTCGACCTTTAACAACATCTAAATAGGATTGTATCATCTCATAGCAGCTTTGATTTAGCCGTATAAGTAAAGTTGGGTAGAGAGTTTGGAGCTAAGCAGACACCAGATGAATATTTGACTGGTACTCTGACCCCTGACCCACTGACCTCCCGGCGAACATGGCCTCGGCTCTGGATGCGATCTCGTCGATGTCGGGCTCCGAGGCTGTGAAGAACACAAAGCCAATAAATAGAAGTTTTTTTTATAGTCCAATAACCATAAGAGCCTCCTGTAAAGCCCTGGGAACCAAACAATAGATCATCCCGACCCGACGGAAGAAGATGAACAAGAGCCAAGATGGCCGACCAGGTACCTGTCATGATGTGGACGTCATTCATGGAGGCTGAGTTTTCAGACACGTTCTTCTCGCCAAACTCCTTCTTGTAGATGGACAGCAAGTAGGTGATCCTGTAGTCCAGCCGCACGCTCAGGATGAACTGTGATGAGAACATGGAGGGTAACTGAGAGTCAGGGACACTGCATTCCTTTAAGTATGTTGTAGAATTCACTCTGTGTAAAGAGGATCACTGAAGAAACACAGAGCTGGATACAAACCAATGATCTTATTGTTTATTTTAAAGGTGCCATGATAACACTTTGTCGTCATTGAGAACATTCAGCCACTAGAGGGCACACTCCCTTCCATTACGTTCCAGTGGCTCCCAGTTAGTTTCACAACCTGTCCTTCGTATTTCATGGTGGAGTGGAGTGACACTCGGACAGACTTGATCTCAACAGATGAATCTTTCATGTTGGAGCTGAAGCTGAAGCAGCGCTCCCCGAGTCCCCTGCTACGGTCAACTCTGACAACTACTAAGACTGTTAATCGCTGACAACACAATTATTAACAACAGCAATTAAGAGATACCACGTGATACCAACACTGTTATACTATTGGCTCACAGAGACACCACGTGATACCAACACTGTTATACTATTGGCTCACAGAGACACCACGTGATACCAACACTGTTATACTATTGGCTCACAGAGACACCACGTGATACCAACACTGTTATACTATTGGCTCACAGAGACACCACGTGATACCAACACTGTTATACTATTGGCTCACAGAGACACCACGTGATACCAACACTGTTATACTATTGGCTCACAGAGACACCACGTGATACCAACACTGTTATACTATTGGCTCACAGAGACACCACGTGATACCAACACTGTTATACTATTGGCTCACAGAGACACCACGTGATACCAACACTGTTATACTATTGGCTCACAGAGACACCACGTGATACCAACACTGGTATACTATTAGCTCACAAGCCTCGTTAGAAGCGTGAATCAAACCTCAGATATCTTAAACTGAGAAAAACTAAAAACATTTAATTTCGGACCAGTCAACATTTGTTGAATGATTAATTCAGAATCATAATTATTTGGTTTATAAAAAGCCATACTTTCACACACAATACATAAGTAAACATTTAATAAAAAGCACCTTTAAGACTATCACAGCATTTCAAATAAAGTAATAATGTAGACAGAAATAATGAACCTATTTAATAAAGGAGAACGGTGTTTCTTGTCCTCTTCATGGTGGTGGCTGGCAGTAAGGTTACCTCAGGGGGCGTGGCCTAACAACAGTCCATGACTAACCTGCAGGATCTCGATGATGCGGAGCTTGGTGTCCATAACCACTACGTCCTCGTCGTCGGGGACCAGGTGTCCCTTGCCCAGCCGCAGGGAGGGGGGGCTGTCCGGGAGGCTGTGAGGGAGACCCCTGCTCATCACCATCTGGGTCATCATCTCGCCCACGCCGTGGATGGTGCGCAGGACGTTGTTGCCTGAATAAAGAAACAACATTTAACCCGTTTCCAAAGTGGCGTCTTCAATTAGCTTGCTAATTTTTATAGAAATAAATATAACTATATAAATATATACATATAACTCAAACTAAATGTACAGTTTGATTCTGATATTTGGGATACCCATTTATGGCCCAAGGGGGAAGAACCCTATCGATTTTTTAAATGTTTTGATTCTATCATTTGCCACTAGGGGGCGTTTTAAAACGTGAAAATTACATTTTCAGCTGCATTTCTGGAACGGATGGACCTCAAGTTGAGCTCAAATGAAAGGTTTGGACCTGAGGATGTCACCTATCATGATTTTATGCTTCTCGGGTTCCACATTTTGCCACCAGGTGGAGCTTTATAACTAGAATTGGATGGTTATGAAATTAGCATAAAGCTATTCCATATGACCGGGGTGTGCAAGGTCTTTATCGGAGTAAAATTGGTGTCATGGTGAATCAGGGGTCGTTGAGGGATATACCTTATACCTTATATACCTTATTATTATTATACCTCTAACAGTCGCTTCCAATGACATAAGCCATGTTCATTTTAGAATGATGAGTTACATTTCTGAAGCATTAACCATTTACTTAAACAATTAATTGACTATCAAAATTGTAATCGATACATTTTCTGTTGATCGACTATGTGACTAATCAACTAATCACTGCAGCCCTAAAAGTGATGTCAGTGAAGTGACCACACTTATTTGAGCCAATCAGAAACCAATGTGATAAGGTTCCATCCCCTTTTCATACATGCTGCAGTGATCACAGTCTGATCATGTGCATCTTTATGACTTCATGACGGGATCACATGAGTCAGGTGGGGAGAGGGGCTTGTGAGACAAGGAGCTTGTGCTTCTCTGAGTTTCTCCAAGAGAAGCCCACATGTGAACTGACCAGCCTCAGGGCTTTTGTTGAGCTTGTTGATGTAGGTGAGGGGATACTGGACAATATCCAAGATGGCCAGCAGGGTGCGCGTGAGCCGCAGCAGTTCACTGAAGCTGTAGAATCCAAAGTAGACCAGATTCCGAGCCAGATTCACCACCTGGAGATTGAGACGAAAAATAAATCACCAGTCCGTAAAATACACTTCACAAGTTTTCTGTTGTGTTGCAGTTCAAATATAATTAAATAAAAACCCCTGTCTGAATCAATATAATACTAGATGAGGCATCCTCCAGACCATACTTCCAGGGTCAGCTCGTTCTTCTGAGTGTCTCCGAATGGGAAGGGTTGGCTGACCACATCCCTGAGGTACTCCTCCACAAACTCCATGGTGGGGGCGAACTTCCTCTTCATCTCCTCCCGAGGGAAGTCCGTGGCATCGTACTCATACCTGCACGCACGCACACACACACACACACACACACACACACACACACACACACACACACACACACACACACACACACACCACACACACACACACACACACACACACACACACACACACACACACACACACACACACACACACACACACACACACACACACACACACACACACACACACACACACACACACACACACACACACACACACACACACACTTTTGTGTTGGGTGTTTCCCAACCCTAAATTCATATTTGTAGAAAATATAAATGTTTTGGAAAAATATATTGAACGTGTGGGGGCTACATGTTCCCCTGGTTGGGAATCACTAAGACTCAGCCAAACGGATCGGTGCTTCTGTGAAACGGCACGTAGAACCGGGTGGAACCCAGCCTCGGGTCTAGACTAAACAAATGGAGGTATGCAATGCAACGGCTAACCTGATTCAAACCATCTGGAAAGTTGTCCTTAGAAACTGTTTGGACAGTTTGCACTTTCAAAAAACACTTGGTAGGTGATTGGATAGACCTGTGTGAAACTACACTATGTATTGTGTGTATGCAAAAGTTCCCTTTCCGCTGCTTAAAACCTTATCCATACCCTCATAACCTCCAGACTCTACGGCTCACCAAACAAAATCTTCAATAAACTTCAATACGTCCATAACTCCGCTGCCCGTCTGCTCACCTCCACCCGTCGCCCAGATCACATCCCCCTGTCCTCCACAACCTCCACTGGCTCCCAGTTAAACACAGGATCAACTTCTAAATACTGCTCATCACCTACAAAGCCCTCAATAACCTGCCCTCCCTACCTCTCTGACCCCCTCCCCGTCACACTGCTTCCCTAACCCTAACCCTGGGCCTTCAAACAACCACCCTACCATCCTTCAACCACCCTACCATCCTTCAAACAACCACCCTACCATCCTTCAAACAACCACCCTACCATCCTTCAAACAACCACCCTACCATCATTCAAACAACCACCCTACCATCCTTCAAACAACCACCCTACCATCCTTCAAACAACCACCCTACCATCCTTCAAACAACCACCCTACCATCCTTCAAACAACCACCCTACCATCCTTCAAACAACCACCCTACCATCCTTCAAACAACCACCCTACTATCCTTCAAACAACCACCCTACCATCCTTCAAACAACCACCCTACCATCCTTCAAACAACCACCCTACCATCCTTCAAACAACCACCCTACGATCCTTCAAACAACCACCCTACCATCCTTCAAACAACCACCCTACTATCCTTCAAACAACCACCCTACCATCCTTCAAACAACCACCCTACCATCCTTCAAACAACCACCCTACCATCCTTCAAACAACCACCCTACTATCCTTCAAACAACCAACCTACCATCCTTCAAACAACCACCCTACCATCCTTCAAACAACCACCCTACCATCCTTCAAACAACCAACCTACCATCATTCAAACAATCACCCTACCATCCTTCAAACAACCAACCTACCATCCTTCAAACAACCACCCTACTATCCTTCAAACAACCACCCTACCATCCTTCAAACAACCACCCTACCACCCTTCAAACAACCACCCTACCATCCTTCAAACAACCACCCTACCATCCTTCAAACAACCACCCTACTATCCTTCAAACAACCACCCTACCATCCTTCAAACAACCACCCTACCATCATTCAAACAATCACCCTACCATCATTCAAACAACCAACCTACCATCCTTCAAACAACCACCCTACTATCCTTCAAACAACCACCCTACCATCCTTCAAACAGGCTCTCAAGACCCACCTCTTCAAACTGGCTTTCCCTGCTGGCTTTTCAATTATACTCCTTTTTTCTAATCAGTCTTATTTTTAATCTATGTAACTAATAAATCATTTTACTGTTTGAGTGTATTTGAGTCTAATTTAGTGTAATAAATATTTATATATATTATATATATATTATTTATGTATTTAAATATTTAGAAAAGCGCTATTTAAACTGAATGCATTATTATTATTATACATGCATCAAAGCCTAGTTAAATCCTTACATCACACTGCACCTTTGTATGTATATACATTTCAAATTTGCACTACTGTACATAGGGCTACCGCAATATGTATGTATGTATATATATATATCATTATACATGGCAATTATGGCAATTCAAATGCCGTTTGTAAAGAGTGACCGTGGGTGGCTATGAAGGCTTTTGTGAGTTTTTGTGAATTGTGAGTCTGACTGTCCTCATGGGGTCTGTGCATGAGGTCTTCATCGGAGAGGCGCCCACTCACTCGTGGATGGTGATCTTGGAGGGGATCTCCGTCCAGAGGCGGGCGTAGCGCACGGGCACCACGGCCTCCTGGGGGTCCCGGTCCACGTGCATGTGCAGCATGAGGCGGCAGAAGGAGGCCCTCAGGTTGTAGGGCAGGCAGTCGTCGAACATGCAGCGCAGGATCAGCCCCACGGGGAGCTGGGTGGACACCTGGTTGATGGCCAGGTACTGGCGGTCCAGACACATCTTGGCAAACAGGTTCAACTGGTACCTGTGGGGGGGTCACGTTTAGTAGGAGGTCAGATGTGGGATGTATTTCTATTGCCCTGAATCACATGCTCAATCACAGTGTTAAAATGTCTAACAGTGTTTGACATCCCTAATCCATCAAAATAACAAGGACAGATGCCCTAATCCCCCATGGAGAAAGGAAAGCGATGGTGAGAAGCAACACTGTGACAACAGACTATATGAGTCGGTTAGTTGTTGATCTATACGCGCTGCTGGTGCGAACTCAGATTCAGATGTTGTTTATTTCTGACATGTATAGGGTACAGTGTACAATGTACAGGGAAATGTGATTGACAGCCCTAAAGATGTGCTCAAAATTAAAGTAAAAAACGAATTACACAAATATACATATACAGTCTGCTGGGTTTGTTTTGGTCAACTGTACTAAGAGTCTATCAACCTGCTTGGAGCCGTAGAGCCATGCCCCTCCTCACCTCGTAGAGCCACGCCCCTCCTCACCTCGTAGAGCCACGCCCCTCCTCACCTGTAGAGCCACGCCCCTCCTCACCTCGTAGAGCCACGCCCCTCCTCACCTCGTAGAGCCACGCCCTCCTCACCTCGTAGAGCCACGCCCTCCTCACCTCGTGAGCCACGCCCCTCCTCACCTCGTTGAGCCACGCCCCTCTTCACCTGTAGAGCCACGCCCCTCCTCACCTCGTAAAGCCACGCCCCTCCTCACCTCGTAGAGCCACACCCCTCCTCACCTCGTAGAGCCACGCCCCTCCTCACCTCGTAGAGCCACGCCCCTCCTCACCTCGTATGAGCCACGCCCCTCCTCACCTGTAGAGCCACGCCCCTCCTCACCTCGTAAAGCCACGCCCCTCCTCACCTCGTAGAGCCACGCCCCTCCTCACCTCGTAGAGCCACGCCCCTCCTCACCTCGTAGAGCCACGCCCCTCCTCACCTCGTAGAGCCACGCCCCTCCTCACCTCGTATGAGCCACGCCCCTCCTCACCTCGTATGAGCCACGCCCCTCCTCACCTCGTATGAGCCACGCCCCTCCTCACCTCGTATGAGCCACGCCCCTCCTCACCTGTAGAGCCACGCCCCTCCTCACCTGTAGAGCCACGCCCCTCCTCACCTCGTAAAGCCACGCCCCTCCTCACCTCGTAAAGCCACGCCCCTCCTCACCTGTAGAGCCACGCCCCTCCTCACCTCGTAGAGCCACGCCCCTCCTCACCTCGTAGAGCCACGCCCCTCCTCACCTCGTAGAGCCACGCCCCTCCTCACCTCGTAGAGCCACGCCCCTCCTCACCTCGTATGAGCCACGCCCCTCCTCACCTCGTAGAGCCACGCCCCTCCTCACCTCGTAAAGCCACGCCCCTCCTCACCTGTAGAGCCACGCCCCTCCTCACCTGTAGAGCCACGCCCCTCCTCACCTGTAGAGCCACGCCCCTCCTCACCTGTAGAGCCACGCCCCTCCTCACCTCGTAGAGCCACGCCCCTCCTCACCTCGTAGAGCCACGCCCCTCCTCACCTCGTAGAGCCACGCCCCTCCTCACCTGTAGAGCCACGCCCCTCCTCACCTGTAGAGCCACGCCCCTCCTCACCTCATAGAGCCACGCCCCTCCTCACCTGTAGAGCCACGCCCCTCCTCACCTCATAGAGCCACGCCCCTCCTCACCTGTAGTAGGTGATGACGTCGATGTCCATCTTGTGGTTTCCCTTGGAGTCCTGGGCCAGGTGGCGGATGGACTTGCCGTGAGGCTCCTTGTTGCCGTCGATCCAGTAGAGCCACACCTCCTCCTCGTCTACCTCCTCCACGGGGAGCAGGGACGACTCCAGACTGCTCTCCGTGTTGGGGATCAGTCTACAGCACCAGGGGAGGAGAAGGACAGGGAGGAGAGGAAGAAGAGGGAGAGGAGGACAGTACAGGGGGGATGGGCAAAAAAGGGGAAGTGAAAGAAGACATTTTAAAAGAAGAAAACTTTTAATAATTCAGAATGAGGACATTGCCCATTCCTAGCACTGCCCACTTCCTGTCTCAATACTCTTAATAAGACGTCAGAACTCAAACCAGAAACATGAGTGTGTTGACTTACTTGGTCTGGATGAGGATGTCTGCGTTGTTTGGGTTCAGCATGAACTTACAGATGAGCTCCTGGGTGACCGGGATGGCCGTGTTGTTGGACACACACAGGTCAGACAGGTAGTCCAGGAACCTGGGGAGGAAATCATCTATCATCCATGAACCAAAGACTGTTGCTGGACAAGAGGTCAAAGAGAGGTGCTCAGCGTAGCGCTAGTCCATGTGCCTTTGACCGCGTTTATACAACTACAGTCCAAACTAGTCTAGTAGACTGAGGAGAACCAAACCCCCACAGCACTTGGAGATTGATAAAGTGTGGTTCAGGGGAGTGAGGTTCTCCTCCAGAGGGGAGGAGGAGCTCTCGTACCTGGGCTCTCGGTTTCGTCTCAGGAGGTTCACGAAGGTCTCGATCTCCTTAGCTGTGATGTGCTTCTCCAGCAGCTTGCGGTTATTGTGCAGCAAGGCGGTGATGGTGTCTTCAGCCAGGATCTCATAGCCTATCTGGGACTGCATGATGGAGAACTTTTTGGCAATGTATTCCTAAAGGGGTGGAAGAAGACACCGTGGTGAGCACTTGAATGAACCACTGTAAAACCCACGTTAACAAGGCCACAGAGAAACAGAACATCCATCTAGATGTAGTTGGGAGCAGGGAGATATAATTCTACTTTGATCTCCGGTCTGATGAGGAGTTAAACATTGATTTGATGGATATAAATCGGGAGCGCTTTGGTCACATGTTCACACAGTGAAATTAGTTTCTTTGCATTAAACCCATCCTAGTACTATGAGCAGGGGGCAGCTATTGTACATACAGGGGAGCAGTGTAGGGGTCTGGTGCCATGCTCAAGGGCACCTCGGCAGTGTGCAGGCGTTTCGGGGACTTGAACCGGCAACTTTTCGGTTCCCAAGCCAAGTCCCAACAGACTGAGCTATCCTGCTGACTATAAATGGTGGCGATATTCCCAGATCTAATCTGGGGTGTTTAGGTGGGTGTGTCTCGCCTGGTTCTTGCGGTAGTCTTGCTGTGAGTGGCGCAGCACGCGGTAGCAGAGCCTCAGCAGGTACTTGAAGGGAGCGTAGCGCTGGTCTCCCAGGTCCTCCAGCTTCAACATGGGCCCGTCACCCTGGTCTGTGAATGGGGCCTTCAGGATGCCGAAGATCTGTAGCACCATGAAGAACACACACACAATCAACACACACACTTTATTTTAGTCATCCTAATGGAATTGAGGTAAACACTAGGTAAACTGTATGTCTAATGGTGACGGCTGTCTGGCCAGTGTATCACCACTAACTCTGCAATCAGTTCCCCCTCTAATAACCCTGCTCTAATCACATTACTCTGGTTCCACTCATTAATCTGTCACGACTACCGGCACACTGCCGCAACATTGCTTCTGTTGATAATGTGTGCGTGTGCATGACAAAGCCTGACCTGGGCGAGGATGTTCTGCTCCCTCATGAGTTTCTGTCTCTCCCGGTTGGGTCTGAAGATGGCCACTGACAGAACATCTTGTCCGTTGTTGGCCGCCTCACAGACGAAGAACACCAGGTCCTCCAGGAGCTTGGTCACAAACCTGAAATACAAGAAGAAGAAGATAAAGTGTATGAAAACCAGATCGTACATTCAAGGTTAGGTTTCCTTTCCGGGGTATTTTATAGTTTGCCGTATTTTTGCCAGTGTACCTCCGTTCATTCTGAGCGATGTTGCCATACTGAAGCTTCCGGACGGTGGACTCCAGGACCTTGCTGGCATCGTTGGCAAAGTCCAGGTCTCTGACCTCCGACAGAGGCACCGAGACGATGGCGAACGCCTCCTTGTCCTCTTTGGTGGAGCAGGTACCGATCTGCACCATCACCAACGAGTCAACAAGTTATACATGAAGCAATCATCTATATGTCAATCAATCTATATGTATTACAATACATTAGATTTAAATGTGTGTGTGTGAGAGACATTTGATGCGTGGCCATATGTACCCAAAGCAAGACTGAGATGGTATCGCAAACTGTGTGTGTGTGTGTGTGTGTGTGTGTGTGTGTGTGTGTGTGTGTGTGTGTGTGTGTGTGTGTGTGTGTGTGTGTGTGTGTGTGTGTGTGTGTGTGTGTGTGTGTGTGTGTGTGTGTGTGTGTGTGTGTGTGTGTGTGTGTGTGTGTGTGTGTGTGTGTGTGTGTGTGTGTGTGTGTGTGTGTACCTTGAGCATGACCGGTCGCTCCTCCTCCGTGTCGATGGGAAAGTTGGTGCTGGTCACCCAGGTGTTGGTGCACAGGTGCCTCAGTCTCACGTATGAGTTCCTGCACAGAAGGAGGTCACGGCACATCACAACAGACGCTCACCCGTAACATACGCCCAATGGAACTTGATTGATTGATTCTGACTTCTCACACAGTGTGCTCATTATATACAAGCACCAGCCCTGCTAGGCTGAGAGGTGTGTGTGTGTGTGTGTGTGTGTGTGTGTGTGTGTGTGTGTGTGTGTGTGTGTGTGTGTGTGTGTGTGTGTTCGTATGAGACACACAGCAGAGGGGGCTGACCTGGGGACCAGACAGTCGGCCCTCTGCAGCGTGGTGGCGTCCAGCTCAAACAGGGATGCGATGTCGTTGCCGTGGGGAACGGAGACCAGCGTGAAGGCGATCTTGTCGGCTGCCTGCCGTTTCCTCCTGGAGAACACCGTCTCCGTCTCGTTCTGGAGCATCAGAGCGAGCAACCGTACAAATGTTACATACAGACAGACCAGACAATCAATTGACATTGCGGAATGGCAAATATAAATATATTTATATATACACACATATAGCAGACCTGCTTCTTAAAAAATGTCAGAGGAATTTAAATTTCATATTCATTGAACAACTTATTTAAAAAATGTATTATGCTTTTTACATATGCATCACACACACAAAAAATTATAATATATATATATATAGTTCCACCAAGGGCCTAACGTTTATGACATGAAGAGAGAGATGTATGAGCCAGAAAAAGAGAGAGCCATTAGTTCCCTACTGCATTAGACAATGTACTGCATAACACATGCAGAAGGTGTGGTGGCGTGGGCTCCTGGGTTTGTTGTGGAAGACTAATGGTTCATTTCTCCCACAGCTCTGTGCATGCAATGGCATCCCAGACACACTGCAATCAACTCTCCTCCCCCTAGCTCTTCTACCGCATCTCTTGTCCTCATCTCCCCCTCCCCCCCCTCACTTGTGTCCTCCCCATTCCTCTCTCCTCCCCACTCTTCCCCGTCTTCTCCTCCTCTCCTCTCCTCATCCCCCTCTCCCATCCTCCCCCCCACACACACACACTCTCCTCCCACTCCTTCTCTCCTCCTCACATCCCTGACTCAGCCCCTAGCTCAGTAGCGGCAGACTGAAAGCAGGAGAAATCAGACGGCACGTCTCTCCCTCAGAGGGCACCCACCACCAGACGTTATGTAAGGCCCCCTTGTGTGTGTCGGAGTTTCTGCATGTGCATGCAAGAGCATGCTGGAGTGTGTGTGTGTGTGTGTGTGTGTGTGTGCCTTACAGTGGCGGAATACAAATGAGGAAGATACTGAGGTACCTAGGCGCTGAGAGAAAAGTCTGGATATGGATTCAGGGTTCAACCAGTTTGGCTGTGTGTGTGGTGTGTGTGGTGTGTGTGTGTGTGTGTGTGTGTGTGTGTGTGTGGTGTGTGTGTGTGTGTATACACAATGTGTGCTCTGGGAGTGTGAGAGAACTGCAAGGATTGCATAACCAACAGAACAAGGAGGCCGAAAG
>CM051010.1:6314164-6384164 GCA_027704905.1 Muraenolepis orangiensis | reverse complement strand
CATGTGGTCCACAGTGGGACACAAAGTGTTTTACATGATACAATCACACTGATGGAAACCGTAAGAGAAAACTGTGTAAAACAATAACAAGCAACCACCCAAATCCCAGCCAAGTGAAAATACAGACAACTCTATGACCTCACAGGCATAGTGAGACTAGAAGGTTAAACACACAGAGAAACATGGCATTGCCAACAACATGGGGCATGTGTTCACACACACACACACACACACACACACACACACACACACACACACACACACACACACACACACACACACACACACACACACACACACACACACACACACACACACACACACACACACACACACACACACACACACACACACACACACACACACACACACACACACACACACACACACACACACCTCTGAATTTCTTGGGTGGATTGGCCAGGTCTCCAGCCTCTGGTTGGACCACACATCGGTCATCCACGAGCCTGTAAAGAACAGAACAGCATATTTAATACCTAACATTCTAATATTATTTACTGGCATGTAATGTGATATGGAAGCAACCACTGCATATTTTCTGTTTTGTCCAAGGCAAGCCATGTAACAAGGTCCTTTCTGTTGAACATGAACAAACATCGGAAAGAGGAGACTTGGTCATCCAATTACTCTGTCATACTTCGCTGGACTTTCTGGACTCATCATAGTTACTGCACTGTACTGCACTGTATTCATGATGTCCATTCAACACCCAATACATATCATTTAAGTCACTTTGCTGCTCTTTTTTTGTTTATTTTATTGTATATATTATTTTTATGGTGTTGTTTTGGAGATGTATACTGCCGGAGGGAATGGGGAGCATTTCAATGTACTTCTACATTATTTGCCACTACAAATGGCAAATAAAAATCTTGTATCAAACCATATGCGTTAAGAAGAGTAAACCATCCAAGCCCAGTGAGGCCTTAGCGTTGTCCACGGCCCAAAGTCAGTCCCTTTGAACTGGAGGCCATCAGGTCTGTTCAGCTCTGTGGATCTCATCAACACACTGATAAGAATCATCTAACATGACTCCCAGGAAGTGGACTCATCTTTATTCTGCTTTTTTTGCTGCAGTCATCCCTTTTGTTAAAAAATAAATAAAAAATAAAGTTTGAAATTGTGTATAAATAATAATAATAATAAAGCCAACCCACCACTTCAAGCCAAACCTAACCCCCATGGGGAAGGGATTGGGCTGACTGGTTTGTGTTCCGTCAACACTTTATCAATTTACAACAAGTTCACAACAATCGTGGTGGCTGCAGTGGGAAGAGAGAGTTCTGTTCAACAGTGAGCGCTAATGGAGCAGTGAGCATCAGAAGGGTAGAACCACAGGGTAGAACCACAGGGTAGAACTACAGGAAAACATGCAGGCTTCTGTGTGTGGATGATAACTACACACTGTCAGTCATCTGCTGGATATCCTTCCCACCCACACCCTTTGGGACTTCCCACCACCACACAGGGTTTGGAGAAGCATGGAGCCAGAGAGATTTCACATGTAATACACCAGTGTTTGTGTAACGGACGCCAGCAGGTGGCGCTGTGCAGTGGTTAACCTCACTCCCTGACACCTAAATAGACGTTCTAGCCATGAAGCCACAGCCCATGGGTTTAAGCTTCTCACATTAGAACGTCACCTCTCGACGCTCACTGTTACAGTGGTACCACTGTAACGGATGCCAAATCTAAAACTAGAGGATTGAATCCTCTTTATTGGTCACATGTACACACAGTGAGATGAGTTCCTCTCATTAACCCATCCTAGTATGAGGAGCAGTGGGTATCAGCTGTTGTACATACAGCGCCCAAGGGGTGGCAGTGTAGGGGTCTGGTGCCTTGCTCAAGGGCACCTCAGCAGTGCCCAGATGTTTCGGGGACTTGAACCGGCGACCTTTCGGTTCCAAAGCAAAGTCCCAACAGACTGAGCTACTGCCGACCCCCCCACCACCTGCCAGCAGGTGGCGCTGTGCAGTGATAAACCTCACTCCCCAGCAGGGGGCGCTGTTCAGTGGTAAACCTCACTCCCCAGCAGGGGGTGCTGTTCAGTGGTAAACCTCACTCCCCAGCAGGGGGCGCTGTTCAGTGGTAAACCTCACTCCCCAGCAGGGGGTGCTGTTCAGTGGTAAACCTCACTCCCAGCAGGGGGCGCTGTTCAGTGGTAAACCTCACTCCCCAGCAGGGGGCGCTGTTCAGTGGTAAACTTCACTCCCCAGCAGGGGGCGCTGTTCAGTGGTAAACCTCACTCCCCAGCAGGGGGCGCTGTTCAGTGGTAAACCTCACTCCCCAGCAGGGGGCGCTGTTCAGTGGTAAACCTCACTCCCCAGCAGGGGGCGCTGTTCAGTGGTAAACCTCACTCCCAGCAGGGGGCGCTGTTCAGTGGTAAACCTCACTCCCCAGCAGGGGGCGCTGTTCAGTGGTAAACCTCACTCCCCAGCAGGTGGCGCTGTGCAGTGGTAAACCTCACTCCCCAGCAGGTGGCGCTGTGCAGTGGTAAACCTCACTCCCCAGCAGGTGGCGCTGTGCAGTGGTAAACCTCACTCCCCAGCAGGTGGCGCTGTGCAGTGGTAACCCTCACTCCCCAGCAGGTGGCGCTGTGCAGTGGTAAACCTCACTCCCCAGCAGGGGGCGCTGTGCAGTGGTAAACCTCACTCCCCAGCAGGGGGCGCTGTGCAGTGGTAAACCTCACTCCCCAGCAGGGGGCGCTGTGCAGTGGTAAACCTCACTCCCCAGCAGGGGGCGCTGTGCAGTGGTAAACCTCACTCCCCAGCAGGGGGCGCTGTGCAGTGGTAAACCTCACTCCCTGACGTTCTAGCGATGAAGCTAAAACCTGTGGGTTTTACGTTAGAGCGTTGACTCTCATGCCGGAGGTCGTGGGTTGTAGTGCGAGACACTCACGGTTACCTGCATCCAGAAGTGGCAGAGCGCCACCACTGGACTGCCAGCGCCACTGCAATCAGCCACCAAGAAGAATAAAAACACAAAGAAAGTTGTGTACATGGATCAAAGGGCCCCTACTGCAGCATGTTCCATCTGCTCCACATCGTAGGAGACCTGTTGATCAGTGATCAATACAGTGTGAGATGTGATGCTGTTGAAGTGTGTAGACGTATAAACTCATTTGTAATGTAATGTAAAGTGTATCATATAGGTTCATCAGAAGGTGTAGAAGGGTGTGCTTCGGACATGCCCAAACCACAACACCCAAATGAAGGGGTTTGTTGTCTGTTAAACCTCGGCCCTCAGCTTGTTCCTCGTGAACAAGAGACTCACAGCTACTTTCACAGACACTACTTTAACTCTTTCCTATGCGGCAATTAGTCAACAGAGTCAACAAAAGAAGAAAGCATTAGAATTGAATGCAACGTAGCAGGAAGACATGCACTCTATTCATTAAGCCAAGAAGAAGAAGAAGAACAAGAAGAAGAAGAAGAACAAGACAAACAAACAAAACAGTGACACATCACACCATGTCCCCCAGTCGGCCCGCTAGGCGTCGAGGACGCAGCGAGGGCCTCGCTCCGACATGCGTCACGCCGACGCCCACTCGCCACGACCCACTGGCTGCTAACGGATCAAAGAGAGCAACAACAGGATCCAATAGGAAGTACCATCGAGTGTTCAACTCCTAAACAGGAAGGCTAACCGGAAGGCAGGTACAAGTCATTTGAGCTCATAAATAATTAACCATACATTCCCACAGACAAGAGTAGAGAGAAAGAACAGCAGAGAGCTGAGCTGGCCGATGACCCGGGCTTGTCAAGCAGGAACAGAGTTAAACATAAACTAGCAGCAAGTCACGACCCGACCACACAACCAGGAGAAAATGCTAAAGATAGATAGGAGGCATGTGACAATGGATCCAAACAGATCAGACTTGTGTGTGTGTGTGGCTCGACTTTACAGAACTTTCTCATGTTTGGAAGAATGACAACAAGGCAACACACTCCAATGCTCGCTGTGTCCCAGCATGCTTCAACCTGTCGATGAGAACTGTTCCTTAACACTTTCACTTTCTCATAGAAACCCATTCATCCCCCCCCCCCCTCAACATACAATACAATGTTGAAACATCACCAAATCTACATGAGAATGAAGGTCTCATATGAACCCATCTGCTCCACATGTGCATATCCACCTCATAATGTTAATACCATTTTCAAGGAAAGGTCTTCAAAAATGTAGCTAGCTAATCGTCAAGCAGAGATGTTCACATCATCCTAAGCAAACAAGGGCCTGGTGCAGTGTGTGTGTGTGTGTGTGTGTGTGTGTGTGTGTGTGTGTGGTGTGTGTGTGCAGCCGAGGTTGCATTGCACTGCGCTAACCCTGGGAAGTGTGTTGGCTTGAAGCACTCTGTCTCTGTTCCTCTCTCTACGTCCTCTCCCTTGGTTGGTAGGCGGTACACAACAGATGATAAAGTTACTCAAAGGTTCTCCATATCAAACTACATCTCTTCACAATTGGCTGATGATAAGATAACACCCTGACCGGCCCCAGGCAGCACAGCCCGGGCCTGAGGTGCTCGGTGCACCAAGCATTCTAAATGTGTGTGGTCTGGGTGGGTCCAACACACTGGCGTCAGTCCTGTGTTGCAATCCTGTTGTATGAGCATTTAACAGAGACAAGTGTGGACTCATGTTCCTTCTAACCATATGGTAGCTATAAGGCAGACCTCCATGGAGCATAGAGCAGCTCTCTGTAGACCAGCAGGACCTGGTCCCACACTGCTCGGTCTGGAGGCTGGCTTAGGTGTTATATGAATAACTGAATAGATAGTAGGTCACTTGTTTGTGTTTAATTTAGTTTAGTTAGCGAAGGAGAACGGTACATTCAAGGATCTGATTTTGCATAACAAACTTAACATTCTCTGAGAGCTCATATGATCGATAATAAAAAAGCATCTACATACTAACATATACTATTAACATCCACGTGACATGGGTGACTGTTGTTATGAGCCTGACTACATTAGAATAGACTGTTGGATAGACTGGAATAGACTGACAGCTTGCACATTGTTACCCATTTGAAAGACGTGGTGACTGAGTTGTGTTTTCCTTATTATTATTATTATTATTATTATTATCAAACATGACTAAAATGACTGTACCCGGGTGTTAAGAACGACAAGTGAATTCGACACTAAACTAAAGCATTTGCATTCCTGCTCCATTTGCATGCCAGTGTCAGGCTGGGGTCTAACTGTTCTGGTCTGACCTGCAGGGCCTGGAGAGGGACTGGTCCTACGACTACGTCATCGATATATCCGATCACTTCTATCGATAACCCAATGAAGTACTCCGACTAAGTACAGGCATGAATAAGTTAATGAAGCCATGTTAGTGACCTACCCCAGAGTACTGATGAAGCCATTAGTGACCTACCCCAGAGTACTGATGAAGCCATGTTAGTGACCTACCCCAGAGTACTGATGAAGCCATGGACCGAGCCTTCGGCGAACAGAGACACGATGTCTCCGATGTGGAGGAAGCTGGACCTATGTTCCGACATGTCTAACTTCATTTGAGCCTTTCCATTTAAATTGGCACTAGTGATTATTTGGCACTAGTGGTTTCTTGGTGAATTAACCCCCACGCGTCAAAGAGTTTCCAGTTTGCCAACCATCATCATTTTAAAACCTCAGTTCAACTGTCAAAACCGCCCGCATGGATCGGAAAACAACACGTCCTCCTCATGGACGTCGGTCGATAGAATAAAACACCGAAAGCACAACGTGTTAAGTTCCAAAAGGCCTCGTTTAGGACTTATTCTCCGGGCTGCCTTCTTCCTGGATGTGTGCTGCTCGTCTTCCTCCGGGGAGGAGACTATCAGCCTCAACCGAGACTACCAGCCTCAACCGAGACTACCAGCCTCAACCGAGACTACCAGCCTCAACCGAGACTACCAGCCTCAACCGAGACTACCAGCCTCAACTGGTGGTCGAACTTTGGCGTGTGTGTGTGAGTGGGTGTGTGTGAGTGGGTGTGTGTCAGTGTGTGTGTGTGCGTGTGTGTATTCGTATGCAAACGAAAAACCCCACAGATAGGTAGGTAAATACAATATACATTTAGATATCATTACAGCCTTTACAGGGTTTAGTTATATATATATATATATATATATATATATATATATATATATATATATGAGTATAAAGGGCACAAATGCACAGATAATGTAAAACATTTGATTTCCAAAATCAGAAAAAATGTTAATTTATTGTAATACATTTTATTAGGTGGTGTTTTGCAAAATAAAGATTGCTTACTTGGAGTGTTACTTTCTAAGCAGCACAGAGTGACTAACTATAAGGCTCAGTGACTAACTCTGTAAGGCTCAGTGACTAACTCTGTAAGGCTCAGTGACTAACTCTGTAAGGCTCAGTGACTAAATCTGTAAGGCTCAGTAACTAACTCTGTAAGGCTCAGTGACTAACTCTATAAGGCTCAGTAACTAACTCTGTAACCAGCTGTCATCTGACTCTTCATCTGATGTTTCATGTGTTTAGAAGATTGTGTCAATTAAGGAGTAGACCGGGCCCCTCCCAGTAGGCCCCTCCCAGTAGACCCCTCCTAGTAGACCCTCCCAGTAGGCCCCTCCTAGTAGACCCTCCCAGTAGACCCCTCCTCCTAGTAGACCCCTCCTAGTAGGCCCCTCCCAGTAGACCCCTCCTAGTAGACCCTCCCAGTAGGCCCCTCCTAGTAGACCCCTCCTCCTAGTAGACCCTCCTAGTAGACCCCTCCCAGTAGGCCCCTCCTAGTAGACCCTCCCAGTAGGCCCCTCCTAGTAGACCCCTCCCAGTAGGCCCCTCCCAGTAGGCCCCTCCCAGTAGACCCCTCTCAGTAGACCCCTCCCAGTAGGCCCCTCCCAGTAGGCCCCTTCCAGTAGACCAGGCCCCTCCCAGTAGACCCCTCCCAGTAGGCCCCTCCCAGTAGACCCTCCCAGTAGACCCCTCCCAGTAGGCCCCTCCCAGTAGACCCCTCCCAGTAGACCCCTCCCAGTAGGCCCCTCCCAGTAGGCCCCTCCCAGTAGGCCCCTCCCAGTAGACCCCTCCCAGTAGACCCCTCCCAGTAGGCCCCTCCCAGTAGACCCCTCCCAGTAGGCCCCTCCCAGTAGCCCCTCCCAGTAGGCCCCTCTCAGTAGACCCCTCTCAGTAGACCCCTCTCAGTAGGCCCCTCCCAGTAGACCCTCCCAGTAGACCCCTCCCAGTAGACCCTCCCAGTAGACCCCTCCCAGTAGACCCTCCCAGTAGACCCTCCCAGTAGACCCCTCCCAGTAGACCCTCCCATCTGCAGCTGCGTGTCGGATCTCCTCCACAGTTGGTGAATTGATGGTCATATATACTGATGATGTACTGATGATGTATTGATGATGTACTGATGATGTACTGATGATGTACTGATGATGTATTGATGATGTACTGATGATGTACTGATGATGTATTGATGATGTATGATGATGATGTATTGATGATGTATTGATGATGTACTGATGATGTACATGATCTATATTTTCTTATGCAGTCCTCAGCTGACGGTGTTGAGTTGTATCCCCAGTGGTTGTTGTTCTACTGCTTCATCCACAGCCTCATTGGTCTCCTGGTCAGCGCTCTGGATGTTAAGCATTACCCTGTAGCAGGAAGTGGCAAAGGTGTTGATTTGCTGTAAAAACATGTCTTGGAACAGGTTTCACTTCTATGCAACAAGATACTGACACAAGACACCTTATAAAGGTCAACCTTAATCTTGATTTACAAATCTTTTCTAAGTTCCAGAAGGCTACCCATGCCTTCCGCTTTCTTGTCTTAGAGTCATGTTCACTGGATGCAATATATGACCCAAGGTATCTGAAGTCTTCAACGAACTTCAATGGCTTGCCATTGATGGTGATGTTAGGTTCTGGTTTGATATTATAGACCATTACCTCTGTTTTCTTTATGCTCATTTGGAGGAAGTTAAAGGTCAATATGAAAAGGAGCCACCAGGGGGCGGGACATCTCAAGATGCTGTCTTAGATCATAGATCAATTAACCTATACCGCCATCTACTGTTGAGTTCCATTAATACACGATGCAGTCTCCCTGTGGACGCCTGGTTCATTAACATGACACGTTCCGTTTTAAAACCAATTACTATTTAACACTGGGCGTGGTTAGAGAACATGAGGATCTACCTTCTACTGACCCGCAGAAACAGGACGTCTGTAATCAACAACATCATTAAACATCATTAAAACACATGACTACCCCTTTTACAACCGCCTGTGTGCCTATGTTCCTCCTTGTGTGATGCGCGGGTTCGAGAGCGGGGGCGTGTCCTCGAACCCGCGTTCAGTGGAGGAGGCAGACAGACAGACAGACAGTCAGACAGACAGGACCACATCTCTTCACTCCTGATCAGGACACCGTGGGGACCAGCGGCTCCAGTCTTCCAGGCCATGAAGACGTTCCACTTCGTACGTGTTCGAGATCCACGTCTGAGGTTCTAAAGCGACAGAAGGTCCTGCTGGTTCCTGGAGGACCCCTTTTGGACTCTCTCTCTCTCTCTCTCTCTCTCTCTCTCTCTCTCTCTCTCTCTCTCTCTCTCTCTCTCTCTCTCTCTCTCTCTCTCTCTCTCTCTCTCTCTCTCTCTCTCTCTCTCTGGAGCATCGGCACCTGTAAGTAAACGCTTTTAACGAGTTAAACGTTTTGGACTTTCATGAACACATTGTGTCTGCACGAATTGCGTTTTTATAGAAACCAGAAGGTTGTTATTGGGTGAAGGTGCACCGTGTTCACCTCTAGGACAAAACTAACGTTTATTATGTGTTGGACATGAGAGTTAAACAGAGTTAAACAGAGTTAAACAGAGTTAAACAGCTCACCAGGCCATTCCACCCACACCCACCTGCCACTGTTCAAATGACGCGTTATATTGTAAGCCACTTAAGAGTACTAATAGACATTTATATTTACTTTGTTGTTAGTTTTCAATGTCAATAGTCGCACCCCCTATCCCCACGGACCTGTAGGCTCGTTTTAAATAGACAATAAGCAGTGCTTCACACACGCACACACACACACAATCTTTAGAAGGTTAAGACCTGTGAGAAACAACACCAATCCGTCTGCCTCACTCCTAGAGACATTCTATTGATCCACGCTGGGCTTATTTCCCTTTCCCCCAGAGATCCCAGTGCTGCATGGCGGTGAGGCCATGGGGATAACCATCTGGCCCTGAAGTCAGAGAAACTAACTAATGGGCATCTGATGAGAGACCATCCTTACTGTCTGTGCCACTCTACAATGACTTTAGTGGCAATATGTCCACTCTGAAGGAAGATTTTCTTATCGATAAGGACCAGAATGTGGCTAAGAGTTTGGACTGGAGTTACATGGAGTGGCTAGACCCCCAGGCCCCCCCCCCCGGCAGGGTGGCTGCTCACACCCAGACGGAGACCGTGGCGACTTGGGACACGGAGTCTCAGACCAGCAGCCCGGTCATCATGCACATCGACCTGGACCGGACTCACTCCAAGGCCAGGCACGCAGCCCTGCTGGAGGCTGACCTGTTCCAGTTTGACCGTCAGGCTCTGGGTCGGATCTCCACCTCTCCCACCCTGAGGAGGATGCGGAGCACCCGGCATCTCCAAACGGACATCCGCGACCCCGTCCGGCTGGAGAGCACCCAGGAGGAGGACGCCCAGAGAGAGAGCCCCGGGTCTCCCGCCCACAGGCACATCGTGTCGCCCCTGGCCGTCGGTCCCCTCTGTGACGAGGTCCTCCATCTACAGAACGGCTCTGGTCCCGACTCCTCCACCGGCAGGCAGAGGACCAGGTCCCACCGATCTCAGACCTTTGACAACGGCGTCTCCAGCCCCACCCAACACTACCCAAGGGAATTTGAGTTCCCCAGCTGTGAAGGACTGGTCAGTCTTATTGACTATTTGAATGGCATTATCCACCTTGCAGGATATATAGGGTTAGGGTTACCCTTATCATTCTAAGCTAAAGGTTCATGCTGGCAATCAGACATTACACTAGAATATGCAGTTTATATTTAGAACTCTAATGTCCCTTTGGTAAATGTGTGTTAGGCTGTATAGATAACAGAGGAATCAGCCTAAATGTGAGTTGGTTCTCTACTAAAACCCAAGCCACCCTCACGTCATGGTGTAAGGGCTCTGAGTAAGGGCTCTGAGTAAGGGCTCTTAGTAAGGGCTCTTAGTAAGGGCTCTGAGTAAGGGGTCTTTAGGGGACCTGAGTAAATGTAGGGTACTCTATAGTAGTCCAATACTCTCCTCTTGACAGCAGATGAATCAGCAGTTCCAGGCCCTGATGGCCCCCCACCGAGGGCCCTGGGAAGTGTCCTCCCAGAGGCCCCACTCACTGCAGTCAGCAGTCACCTAATAATGGAGGGGTCAGTGGGCGATGGAGGAGGATAATGGGAGCCCCGCCCTATTGAGGGCCCTCAATTGAACACATTCCCCATAGAGTCCTCCCGGGCTCCCCTCAAGCTGTGGTGTTTAGTGAGGGTGGTGTTTAGTGAGGGTGGTGGGGTGGTGTTTAGTGAGGGTGGTGGTGGTGTTAATGGAGGGTGGTGTTTAGGGAGGGTGGTGGAGGAGATCTTACTGTACACGGCCCCCCACACCTTGTTTTCTAGTCTAGTTTTCTCCTTTGTTCCCTACTGACACGTGAAGAGACAGAAGTCCTCCTCCCTAAGCTGTGATGTGTTGTTATCTCTACGCCTCCTGCTTTATCGGGTGCTGTGGAGCGTCCTGTTTATAGCATCCTGCTCAAAGTCCTTTGATTCCGATGATGACTAACCCTGTGCCCTGTGTGTTTGTTTGACAGGAGAATGATCTCGATCACACAAGGTGGGTAAGAAAGGTTTTTAATACGTTCTCAAGAGCCGCTGATAAAGGCCTCACTGTCGTCCTCCTGAGCATCCCCTCACTGTGGGCTGAGCCCCTGGGGTCCAATCCCCTGGGGTCCAATCCCCTGGGGTCCAATCCCCTGGGGTCCAATCCCCTGGGGTCCAATCCCCTGGGGTCCAATCCCCTGGACACACACATTGGAAACTGTAGAATGTAAACCAACGGAAAATGACCACTATAGAATGAAACGGGGTGTGTGTGTGTGTGTGTGTGTGTGTGTGTGTGTGTGTGTGTGTGTGTGTGTGTGTGTGTGTGTGTGTGTGTGTGTGTGTGTGTGTGTGTGTGTGTGTGTGTGTGTGTGTGTGTGTGTGTGTGTGTGTGTGTGTGTGTGTGTGTGTGTGTGTGTGTGTGTGTGTGTGTGTGTGTGTGTGTGTGTGTTCATTGTACTGGCGTCCTTGTTAATAACGGGTACATAAGCATGGATCAGTTATGAGAGTCCCATGGTCATGGAGGGACAAGACACCTCATTAGGGCCCGGGTCCCCCGCCTGCTGGATAATTAGGCAGCTTTTGTCCCCCTGGCTCTGGCCCTATGGAGCTATTGGTTGGGACAGTTTTTGCCCATCATTATTTCTCATGTTGCGAGGGAACAAAGCAATCATTTTTTAGAGAGGGAAGGGGGAGAGGGAGGGAGAAAGAGAGAGGGAGATTGTTGGATCAGAAGTTCTGCTATAACCCAGTAGGACTGATCAGAAGTTCTACTAGAACACAGTAGGACTGATCAGAAGTTCTACTAGAACACAGTAGGACTGATCAGAAGTTCTACTATAACACAGTAGGACTGATCAGAAGTTCTACTAGAACACAGTAGGACTGATCAGAAGTTCTACTAGAACACAGTAGGACTGATCAGAAGTTCTACTATAACACAGTAGGACTGATCAGAAGTTCTACTATAACACAGTAGGACTGATCAGAAGTTCTACTATAACACAGTAGGACTGATCAGAAGTTCTACTAGAACACAGTAGGACTGATCAGAAGTTCTACTAGAACACAGTAGGACTGATCAGAAGTTCTACTAGAACACAGTAGGACTGATCAGAGGTTCTTCTAGAACACAGTAGGACTGATCAGAAGTTCTACTAGAACACAGTAGGACTGATCAGAGGTTCTTCTAGAACACAGTAGGACTGCTGGATCCGAGATGAAGGCACCGCTAACTGTAGCTAGCATTAGCTTGTTTCCCTTGTATACCCCACTATGCACGTGTCCAGTCCATAGCTATTTGATTATTGTTATCGATTCTATAATTGTATTGCCATAATCTCGACTAGGAAATATCGTTATCAGTAAAGTAAGTTCACCAGCCGAGTTTACTGGCAGTGAAGAGAAATCCTGGTTATTATATATGTCCAGTGCTCCTCCACCATGCTGCTCCTCCACCATGCTCCTCCACCATGCTGCTCCTCCACCATGCTGCTCCACCATGCTGCTCCTCCACCATGCTGCTCCACCATGCTGCTCCACCATGCTGCTCCACCATGCTGCTCCTCCACCATGCTGCTCCTCCACCATGCTCCTCCACCATGCTGCTCCACCATGCTCCTCCACCATGCTGCTCCACCATGCTCCTCCACCATGCTCCTCCACCATGCTGCTCCTCCACCATGCTGCTCCACCATGCTGCTCCACCATGCTCCTCCACCATGCTCCTCCACCATGCTGCTCCTCCACCATGCTGCTCCTCCACCATGCTCCTCCACCATGCTGCTCCTCCACCATGCTGCTCCACCATGCTGCTCCACCATGCTGCTCCTCCACCATGCTCCTCCACCATGCTGCTCCTCCACCATGCTCCTCCACCATGCTGCTCCACCATGCTGCTCCTCCACCATGCTGCTCCACCTCCACCATGCTGCTCCACCATGCTTCCTCCACCATGCTGCTCCACCATGCTGCTCCTCCACCATGCTCCTCCACCTCCACCATGCTGCTCCACCATGCTCCTCCACCATGCTGCTCCACCATGCTCCTCCACCATGCTGCTCCACCATGCTCCTCCACCATGCTGCTCCACCATGCTGCTCCTCCACCATGCTCCTCCACCTCCACCATGCTGCTCCACCATGTTCCTCCACCATGCTGCTCCACCATGCTCCTCCACCATGCTCCTCCACCATGCTGCTCCACCTCCACCATGCTCCTCCACCATGCTGCTCCACCATGCTGCTCCACCATGCTCCTCCACCATGCTGCTCCTCCACCATGCTGCTCCACCATGCTCCTCCACCATGCTGCTCCACCATGTGCTCCTCCACCATGCTCCTCCACCATGCTCCTCCACCTCCACCATGCTCCTCCACCATGCTGCTCCACCTCCACCATGCTGCTCCACCATGCTGCTCCACCATGCTCCTCCACCATGCTCCTCCACCATGCTGCTCCTCCACCATGCTCCTCCACCATGCTGCTCCACCATGCTGCTCCACCATGCTCCTCCACCATGCTGCTCCACCATGCTGCTCCACCATGCTCCTCCACCATGCTGCTCCACCTCCACCATGCTCCTCCACCATGCTGCTCCACCATGCTGCTCCACCATGCTGCTCCACCATGCTGCTCCACCATGCTGCTCCACCATGCTGCTCCACCATGCTCCTCCACCATGCTGCTCCACCATTCCTCATATGTTTATATCGTCCATCAGTCACTTTATTGTTCTTTATTGTGCACAGCAATAGTTGTTGTTAATAGTACAGCATATAATAGGTAATGTATAGTTGTGTTTTTAGTATAGCATATCGTAGTATTGTAGTATTTGAAGTTAGCTTGAGCCTCAAAACCTGTTTGAATTAGGATTATAACAATGTGATTTAGAACTAGTTTATGTCACATCCAATCAGACACTTAGGGTGATGGTTTAATCTGAGTGAAACACACCTCAAACGTCCCCATTGAACACCACGCCGTGTGCTCGGCATTCCAGCCATGTCAACTATGACAACTCTGCTTCTTTCTGTTGCCAAGGAATCCCTTAAAGTAATATTGGTCACATCTTCTCAGATTGAATGCCATCCACTCATGTTTACTTATTGTTTTAACAAGCCTTTGAGAAGCTCACAATCAACAGTGAGCATAAGCTCTTGTGACACACACACACACACACAGTGACGTGGTCTTGTGTCCCCAGGCTGCAGGAGCGGCGGCGTAGTTCCGTGGTGGTCAGTATTCCTGGTCTGGACGTGTCTCCCGGGGACCTGTTCGTCTCCAACGGAATCGCAGATCTCCTCAATCGGTCCAGCTTCTCCGGTAACACGGCCCCCAGCGGGACCTCTGGTGTCTTCTAGTGGTCCTGTGGGTTGGAACATGAGACGGAGTGTTTCTGTTTGTACAACTGAGTGCATTTTACTTACTTTTAACTTCCCTGTCAAGAAAGATTAGTAAACTAAATGGGAGCACATTGTGTTCACATCCACACGGTTGTTTATTAAATGTTGCTTAGTCTCAAGTTCCATCTGTTCTTTGACAGACTTTGCCGTCGTCTGCCTCACGGTGTTATTAAAGTTACTGATTCTGTTTTTATTGACTTATTTCACAGACACAAAGAAGTCCAAGTGGCTGTTCTTAAGGCGCAGCGCGGTGAGCCTGGGGATGGTGTTGGTTTGTTTGGGTGGTGCTTGTTGAGGTGGTGCTTGCTTGGGTGGTGCTTGTTTGGGTGGTGCTTGTTGAGGTGGTGCTTGCTTGGGTGGTGCTTGTTGAGGTGGTGCTTGCTTGGGTGGTGTTGGTTTGTTTGGGTGGTGTTGGTTTGGGTGGTGCTTGTTGAGGTGGTGCTTGTTTGGGTGGTGCTTGTTGAGGTGGTGCTTGTTTGTTTGGCTGGTGCTTGTTTGGGTGGTGCTTGTTTGTTTGGCTGGTGCTTGTTTGGGTGGTGTTTGTTAGCGTGTCGGTGGTGGAATGCTGTTTACTGAGGTTCTGTTCAGCTGGGACTCCATTGTTCCTTGACCCATTTAACAAAGCACATGGCTTGTCTTCTTTCTCTGTTGGCCATCATGTTGTTAATTAACATTAATTAGTGGACTTCCAGTCTGTTGATGGCGAGAACAACAATAATTAACAGGACAACAGATCCAGTGTGGATCCTCCCCTGACTGATGAATGAGGTTCTTTGCTTGCAGACCAAAGGGAAGATCTCCAGCAGCTCCGTCAGTGGTATAGAGAAGCACCTTTCAACAGCACACATTCAAGACTGGAGGACCTCAGAGTTTGAGAAGTACAAGGTGAGAAACACACCAGCAATTGGAGTTAGATTTGATCAAATGGTGACATGTTTGAGGCAGTGAAATGGCTTCTTTGGGCCTCCTCCCGTCGACAAGGACACAGGATGAGGAGTAAACTGGTTTACATCATGTTTACATGTAGTTTACATCATGTTTACATGTAGTTTACATCATGTTTACATCATGTTTACATGTAGTTTACATCATGTTTACATGTAGTTTACATCATGTTTGTAGTTGATAGAGAGCAGATGCTACATGCTACGCTCCTCTTGAGTGTGTGTGTGTGTGTGGTGGCTGGTTTAACCTGTGGGCCTTGATTACCAAGGACCCACAGGTGTGCAGCCTCACCAACCCCAGAGTCCAATCAGCCTGACCGAGGCCAGGTGAGGCTGCTTCAACCAGCCTCTAATCAGTCTGTCTGGGGCCAGGTGAGGCTGCTTCAACCAGACTCTAATCAGTGTGACTGGGGCCAGGTGAGGCTGCTTCAACCAGGCTCTAATCAGTCTGACTGGGGCCAGGTGAGGCTGCTTCAACCAGACCTAATCAGTCTGACTGGGGCCAGGTGAGGCTGCTTCAACCAGCCTCTAATCAGTCTGACTGGGGCCAGGTGAGGCTGCTTCAACCAGACTTAATCAGTCTGACTGGGGCCAGGTGAGGCTGCTTCAACCAGCCTCTAATCAGTCTGACTGGGGCCAGGTGAGGCTGCTTAAACCAGACTCTAATCAGTCTGACTGGGGCCAGGTTAGGCTGCTTCAACCAGACTCTAATCAGTCTGACTGGGGCCAGGTGAGGCTGCTTCAACCAGACTCTAATCAGTCTGACTGGGGCCAGGTTAGGCTGCTTCAACCAGCCACCAACCACACACACTCCACAAGGTAAAGTGAAGCCATGAGTAACTAAAGTCTTGATGCCACTGTAGCCATTGAGACCAAGGACCTGGTGGACCTCCCAGTTTACGACCAGGTATCCATCTGTGTGTTGGTCTGCAGGGCTGCTGCCTGTCTGAATTCCTGCAGGACCAGTCTCTCCAGCTGAAGACTCCCCCAGACCCCCAGGGCTACAAAAGACAAGAGGCACTCTGGGAACTCTTCACCAGCGAGTCTGTTTACTTCCTGGATCAGCTGATGGTTCTAAAGGAGGTGGGGAGCTCTTATCTCTGAACCCGTGAAAGCCCTCAATGCAACCCCACACCAGGGCTTTGTGTGGCTCCGCCCGCCTCTTCAATTGTTGTTGGATTAAATCAGAAATGGCTACACTGAAAAGCCTTTCCTGTGTTTTGCAGCTCAATGGCCTTTTCCAGATGAGTGATGAAACCCTTCTCTGTTGGGTCTGACTTGTTCTCCTGGCTTCAGGTGTTTCTGGCTACACTGGAGAGCCTGCAGTCGGCCCACTGTCTGAGTGACCTGGACCCCTGGAGGCTGTTCGCCAACCTCAACGAGCTGTGTCTGGTGAGTCAGGAAACACACACACACACACACACTACAGATCTACGTTACGGTCCACTACAGATGTGTCTCACCGTGTACATGAGGCCATATGGTTGAATGATGCAGTCTTCTGGTTCTTTCCCAAAGTGATCAGAGGAGGTGAGCTGAGTTTATACAGTGCTGGGCCACTGCTATATTTGATATGAGATGTGAAGATAATGTTTTATTGATCCCAAAAGCAAAGTTAGGAGGAAGCTGACCTGTGGTTAATCTAATCACGTAATCTATATGGGTGTGACCCGTCTGGTCATGTCATGGCCATCCAGCTGAATGATGTATCAAATGTCCCATACTAATCACCGGACGTCCCATATCACTACTGATCACCGGACGTCCCATATCACTACTGATCACCGGACGTCCCATATCACTACTGATCACCGGACGTCCCATATCACTACTGATCACCGACGTCCCATATCACTACTGATCACCGGACGTCCCATATCACTACTGATCACCGGACGTCCCATATCACTACTGAATATTGCCAACTGAACTACCCATGTGGGGGGGCCTCGTCTCACCCATGTCCTCCTTCCCTTTGCGATGGTCGCTCTCCTCCCCCGATGTTGACGGTGGGTTGGTCTGTTTTTGCAGGTGAGCTTTGGCTTCCTCAACAACCTTCTGCGCTTCATCAAGGACACCTGGGAGGTCCCTGTGGAGGGGGGCGGGGCTTCTCTGCCAGACCTGCTGAGTAAGGTGGGTGTCACATGACACACGTCAACACAACACAACACGGCACGCAACAGCCACCCTGACACACACACACACACACACACACACACACACACACACACACACACACACACACACACCCTCACACACACAACAACAACGCACCCTGACACACACACACACACAACAGCCACCCTGACACACACAGACACACAACAGCCACCCTGACACACAGGCACACACACGCACACAACCACCTCCCACCAGAGCACCAATGTGTTTATGAACCTCCAGACATGAAGAATGAGAGGACCTTCTCCTCCATCTACTGCTGCCTGGAAGCAGATATGCATGATACTAACCGCTGTATAACATTAAAGACATTTCCAGCGTAGTGCACATTATTAGCTCAATCCTTTTCCTTCAGGTAGAGCACCGGTTATGCAACACATGTTCACAGGGACGCCATTAAACGACCAAGTACCAGACAATTACCACATCACACACTGCACTGCTTCTCCTGGAAGGGATCGCACATTACGTAGTTGGCAAGATGTTATGACTCAGACTGCAAAGTACCTCTCCTTATCCACCTGTCGGTATGTCTGTCTGTCTACAGGCCTTTCAGGAGAGCATATGTTGCAGTCTGCAGAAGTACTGCCTCAACTACTCGGCTGCGCTGCTTTATCTGGACTGTCTGAAGGCCCGGGAGGACTGTGGCTGTTATCTGAAGGTACACCGCGGGCCGGAGGAGGCCTTAAAACACCCCACAATGGCTGAGAGACTTCACCATTTGGCAGGTTAAACATTCAGGGTTGCATATTTAAAGTGCCAGTGCCTTGCCAGTGGATTATTTTCCCATGGCAGGTTAATTCCGCACCCAGGTGTGTGTGAGAGAGAGATGACTTGCGTGAGAGAGAGAGAGGACCGAATGTAAAAACAAATGGTGTTCAAACTGCCGTGACTGTTCGTCACCGGGACTCGCCACACGTTGGAATGTGTTTTGTGCCATTGTGTCAACAGAACTCTTCACCTCTGATGTGTTCCTATTGTGCTTCCATCCTGGGGATCGGTTTACGTCTCCCCCCCCATCCACCATCTCCTAACAGACCTCCACTTTCTCCCTCCTATCTTCTACTTCACTATCTCTGTATTCTCTCTTTTGAGCATTTTAAATCTCTCCACACTCGGCTTAAGTGGCTTGGATGCCAACCAGCATCAGTGTATTGAGCTGGGCTCACCGCTTATTAATGACTCTGTATTGTGAGTATCAAAGACCTCTGAGGTGGATCTCACACCTGGCCCAATGCTGCTCCCCACACACACACACACACACACACACACACACACACACGCACACACCTCATAACAAGCGCTACACATACAGTTGCTCCTCTGTTTTGTTTTTTAAATGAGCGGATGGAACATAAAGGGTGTGTGTGTGTGTGTGTGCGTGTGCGTGTGCGTGCCTGTGTGTGTGTGTGCCTGTGTGTGTGTGTGCCTGTGTGTGTGTGTGTGTGTGTGTGTGTGTGTGTAGTGGTGTGAGAGGAAGGAGCCGTGCCGGAGGCTGCAGCTCAGAGACCTGCTGGTGGCCCCGCTGCAGCGCCTGACGCGCTACCCGCTGCTGCTGCGCCACATGGCCAAGCGCAGCGTGACGGAGGAGGAGACGGCCGCCCTGCGGGCCGTGGCCCAGCAGGTGGACACCTCCATATGTGAGCTGAGCGCCTACCTGATGCACCGGTCCCTACAGCAAGGGGGCGCTGTTAACACTTAACACACATCATGGATCATTTGGCAATGTCTTTCTTTTTATCTACTCTTTCAGATATGGGATTAGAGGTTGTTTTATTTTTACTATTATTATTTCCAAGAAGATTGTGTGTGTGTGTGTGTGTGTGTGTGTGTGTGTGTGTGTGTGTGTGTGTGTGTGTGTGTGTGTGTGTGTGTGTGTGTGTGTGTGTGTGTGTGTGTGTGTGTGTGTGTGTGTGTGTGTGTGTGTGTGTGTGTGTGTGTGTGTGTGTGTGTGTGTGTGTGTGTGTGTGTGTGTGTGTGTCCTCCTGATTGACAGCTGTAGAATGTTCCAGAGTGAGCTCCAACGGGCTGAGAGTTGAGCGTAGCTCCAGGGCGCGCCGGCGGTCTGCTGAACGGTTCATTTGTTACTATTGATCGTGTCTCAGGAGCGTTATGGTATTGATTTACTGCCCAGCGCCCTGCTCTGAGCATGGAGGAAAACCCACATCATAAAATAGCTGTAATAGATTTCTAAATAGGTGTTTATAGCTCCGTTCATATCACCAGATGGAGCTCAAAGTGCTTCACAAGAGAAATAACCGGTATAACAATAAAGAACAAGTATAATATAAAATATGAGATAATAAGAATGGTGTTATGATATAAAGTGTGTAATGAATGACCACAGTCACCAGTATGTATTACAGTAAAGCAGAGTTATGTGTGGAGTTGGGATTCCTTCAGAAGATTAGATTATTCTAAAGATTACATTTATTTGGTTAAACAACAAAACACAATATGAAAATAACACCTCAATAGCATTGCACTGTAATAGAACTCTGTGGACAGAGGTTTGAACCTGAGAAAGTTAATAATCCTAATAATATCATAAATAAATATTCCATAAATAATTGGCAGCATTTATATAAACAACATCTTGAGAATCAATATATAGACTCAGGAAATGTCTGAGAAGGGTCATTCTCAGGACCATATTTTGCATAAACATATGTATACACACACACACACTAAGTCAATAAAAGCAGAGCTTTTCTCTTGTCAACGCATGTCCTCCGCCGGCGGACACGCCGTCCCTGAACGCAACGCGTCTCAAACCTTCCAGTTCAGTCTGTGGTCACCAACCATGGCCTGACTTCCTCATTCATTTTGGAAGCTTTTTACTGGTGCAAAAGGCAACCGTGACCATGTAAAGGATAATGGTTTTAGCGTGTCAAAGGAGTGAGGGATAGGAGTGAGCTGTCAATCAAATGGCTGTGGATGAAACATTGAGTTAATGTTTCATGATTAGACGCAGTGGGAGTTATCCCAGCCAGGGTCCGCTGACACTGGTTAATATGGTGCATGGACATCGGTCTCTGTGGTGCTCTTATACATGGAGCTAATCACAGGGTAGTACGTTGGATTATAACATTATAACGAGAATATATATGTCTAATGCAGAAGCTCCCATCCGTTTGTTCTCCACTTCTCTCTCTACTCCAGTAATTCCACCAGGCTCCTTCTCCTTCCTCTACCACACTATTCAGTCATGTATTGTGGTGAGCCGGCTGGGCCCGGTTTATACTTGTTACTACTTGAATACTTCCCCAATAGATTTATGAGATGGACGGGGACAAAGGTGAGCTGCTCAAGGGTTAAACAGACTTCCTCATGCAAGTCATGCAATTTGTTGCATTTTCTTTTATATACTTCAAACTGAATCGACTGAGTCAACCTTGGATTGTGGAAGTCTGTCAAAGGGTTGTCAAAAGCTTTTTGTTCTCTCTCTGTCTGTCTGTCTCTCTCTGTCTCTCTCTGTCTCTCTCTCTGTCTCTGTCTCTCTCTCTGTCTCTCTCTCTCTCTCTCTCTCTCTGTCTCTCTCTCTGTCTCTGTCTCTCTCTCGGTCTCTGTCTCTGTCTCTCTCTCTCTCTCTGTCTCTCTCTCTCTCTGTCTCTCTCTCGGTCTCTGTCTCTCTGTCTCTGTCTCTCTCTCTCCCTCTCTCCAGGTGAGTTGGAGGGCAAGGTGAAGTGGTTGGATAAGTACCAGCAGGCCAAGCAGCTGAGAGATGCTCTGGTGTGGCTTCCTGTGTGGGAGAGAGACAAGCGGGCCTTCGTCCCTGAGGTGTGTGATGGAGGGATTCAGAGAGACCAGACCATATTACTAACTAAAACGTTTTAGTCACAGATTGCTTTGAAATGTACGACTTGAAAGTGATTCTTTGAATTTCTCGTTGTCCAGAGTTTGAAACACCTCCTGAAGACGGTGACCTTGGATAACCTCATCACTCACCGCAGCCTGTTGCATGATGGGAAACTTGTAGCCACAGGTCGGGGCAGTTAACCTCAAGGAATTCCAGTGACGTTTTTTGCTAAGATTGTCCAGCATTGGTCGATGTACAACTAGTTATGACACCAGCTATGGACATGCAGTGGAGAACTAGAGAACCGGATGGGGAGTTCTGTCCATTAATGCCTTTTTGATTGTGTTACCAGAGAACACCAAGATGGTTGAGGTGTATCTGTTCCTGTTTGATGCGTTCCTCTTGATCACCAAGATGAAGAGGAACAAGAAGGTTTGTTCAGCATAAAGACTCAAAGAAAACAAACCGCCTTGCATCTCTCTCTCTCTCTCTCTCTCTCTCTCTCTCTCTCTCTCTCTCTCTCTCTCTCTCTCTCTCTCTCTCTCTCTCTCTCTCTCTCTCTCTCTCTCTCTCTCTCTCTCTCTCTCTCTCTCTATGACTCACTCTCTCTCTCTCTCTATGACTCACTCTCTCTCTCTCCATGAATGTAGATATGGGTCTGGTATAAAGTCTCTCTCTGACCCCCAGCGGTCAGCGGCCCCCGAGCAGACCTCCCCCCCGGAGCTGGACCTGCTCCTGAAGGAGGGCTGTGCCTTCACGGTGGTGGACCAGCCCGTGTCTCTGGATCGCCTGCAGCTGAAGAACATTGACCAGCTGAATGCGGCAGGTGGGTCGGTGATGGACTACTTCATGGTGTCCAGGGCCGTTGGTGGGGAGAGGAGTTTAGTCTAGTTTGTTTTTAATTACCCAAATATAAAAGGTGCTGTAAACCTCTTTGGGACTTAATTAGCTTTGTGTAAATACAACGTGCAGAAGTAGGTGGTGGATAAGCGTATCAAGTGGGTTTGAAGCACAGTTCTTCCAGTTCAACCTGTTTGGGCTTAAGCGGTAAAGCTGAGGAATTGACGGTGTGTTTTTGTTTCTGGTCTCTCCCCTCCTAGCATCTGGGCTACCTCACTCCTTCATCCTCATGCATCACAATCGCTATCAACAGTGTATGGGAGCGTTGATCCTGCAGGCACCCTGTGAGGCCGTCAAGGTGAGCCTGGAGAGGGAACACTTACTGTAGCCGTCAGTCAAGAGCCGCTGACAGAACTATTCATAATGTTATCTATGAAGCGTGAACACTGTATTTAGAGTTGGCTACCGGTGTAGCGCCCCGACGGGTCTGTCTGTCGGTCTGTCTCTCACTCAAACGCCTACCAGCCAACCAACCTTGCTTTGTACGTTCGTTTTTGTGTGCTTTACAGAAAGTCTGGATGTCAAAGATAGAGGGCGCTGTGACCGCTCTACTGAAGCTGGACGCTGAGCAGCCGCGGGTCAGGAGCGCCTCCCTGTGGTTGGAGTCCTCCCAGATCTAACATTAACATGCCCTCGCTGTCCTGTAAATACTCCTCCGTTCTAGATTAGTTTTATAAAGTAATTTTGCCTTGAAAAGAGACGGCTATACTAGCCTCCAATAAATTCTTAATGTGTAAAAAGGTTTGGATTTATTTAAAACACTTGTCAGTCTCCTCGGTGACGACTCAAGAAAACAAAGCGTGTGACAAATATATAAACATGTTTTATTTATGAAGAATTACACCAACAAAAAAAACCGAGTGCACCCGACCATGAATGAAGACCTTCTCCCCAGCCCCTGGTCCCCCGGGGGACCCTGGTCCCCCGGGGGACCCTGGCCTCATCAGCCTCACACTGGATGACCACACGCTCATCCACCCCTGCCACCCCTCGAGCCAACAGCCATGTGGGATAAGCCTGTATGACGCTCCGTACTTTAGTCTGAACTGAAGGACATGGATGACGGTACATGTAGTGGGGGAACCTTTTCTGTGACCACTAATGTGTTCTTCTACACGGCCGTATTATCATGTATTAACATAGTGAGCAGCGGCTTCACTCTGACCAGGTGTGGCTAAACCAGGTGAGCACATGAAACCCATCCCAGTCACAAAGCACTGAACACTGAAGTGGTCTGAACCAGGTCCTGTGATGCTTCAATGTTTAGCCTCTTCTGAGCCAATCTGAAGGGGAGTCACAGATGGACATCAGGGTTCATGAAGATGCTTCTATGCTGGAGGACGGCACATGGTTGAACCAGGACCCGTGACCCGTGTTCTGCGTCTCAACACAGGCCAACACACACACACACACACAGCGGTAGTCAGGTTTGAGATGGGCAGCAAAAGGAAGAGAGACTGCAAAGTGACTGGTGTTTGTTAATCTGAATGAATGAGTGAATAAAGCACCAGGCTGCACACACACACACGTCTTGCCTTTGGCTAGCACAATAATGTCGTTAATAGAGTAATGTACAGTTTCTCTTTTCTGTTTTTAATAACACAAAACTCCACGGCAAAAATACATTAAAGCATTGGTTATCTGTGCAACTGCAATGTGCCATGAGGTGTGTATATATATATATATATATATATATATTAGAAAACAAAAGAATACGTTTTCATAATAAATCAATCAACAACTTTAACCTTTGAAACTCAAACATACATATTTTTTCAAAAAACTAAAAATATTTCCCGCCCAAATGAAAAAGTGAGGACATTCTTTGGTCAGTGAATTAATGTTCAGGGACCAACTTGTGACTTCTAATGTGATCTCCATCACAACACAGTTGAACTTTGATCCAATAAGGTATGAACATCTCACCATCACAAAGAGAACAACTCCAGAAGGACTTCCTTCTTTCTGCTTTGTACCAATGGGAAGGAATCCGTACTGCGGTTCAGTGGTGAGTGAATACATGGAGGTCTACACCAAACCGTTTAAACACTTTGGTATAATGAAGTTGTAACCCATTTAGACTTTGCATTTCAAACATGACAAGACATCTTTTCAAAGCCTGGAGACTTGTGTCTTTAAAGGGACGCTCTGATCAGCTGTTACAGTAACATGAATGTTTCATTAATGGTGGCATTCATTTAAAATAAATGGGCAATTGTTATTTAGTATTCAAATGTTTACAGACTGAATGAAAAAGTATTTCTACCCATTATACAGCTTTCCAAAGAAAGCACATATGATCCCTGGATATGGACCGTATCAAGTACAGGGGCATTCATCTGTTGCTGTAGTGTTCTAAAGAGAAAAGGTGAAAGCTGTCAAATGAATGAATCACGCTGATCTCTGATTCAGTGTTGGCATTCAGGAGACACACGTGAGGGCAACAGGGGGAACAACATGTTTGTAGGGCAGTCCTTGTTTGCAGATTTCCTTTTCCCATTCCAATATCCTCCTAAATTATCCTAAAAAAACCCACTGACATCCTGTACATTAAACACTGAGGCCACAGTAATACAATAATAAGGACAAAAACAGGTCTGAAAACCAGATCAAATGAAGACCAACAGAGTGGTTCTGTGAGGCTCCCAGACGGACCAGAGCCATGGTGCTGTGAGGCTCCCAGACGGACCAGAGCCATGGTGCTGTGAGGCTCCCAGACGGACCAGAGCCATGGTGCTGTGAGGCTCCCAGACGGACCAGAGCCATGGCCATGGTGCTGTGAGGCTCCCAGACGGACCAGAGCCATGGTGCTGTGAGGCTCCCAGACGGACCAGAGCCATGGTGCTGTGAGGCTCCCAGACGGACCAGAGCCATGGTGCTGTGAGGCTCCCAGACGGACCAGAGCCATGGTGCTGTGAGGCTCCCAGACGGACCAGAGCCATGGTGCTGTGAGGCTCCCAGACGGACCAGAGCCATGGTGCTGTGAGGCTCCCAGACGGACCAGAGCCATGGTGCTGTGAGGCTCCCAGACGGACCAGAGCCATGGTGCTGTGAGGCTCCCAGACGGACCAGAGCCATGGTGCTGTGAGGCTCCCAGACGGACCAGAGCCATGGTGCTGTGAGGCTCCCAGACGGACCAGAGCCATGGTGCTGTGAGGCTCCCAGACGGACCAGAGCCATGGTGCTGTGAGGCTCCCAGACGGACCAGAGCCATGGTGCTGTGAGGCTCCCAGACGGACCAGAGCCATGGTGCTGTGAGGCTCCCAGACGGACCAGAGCCATGGTGCTGTGAGGCTCCCAGACGGACCAGAGCCATGGTGCTGTGAGGCTCCCAGACGGACCAGAGCCATGGTGCTGTGAGGCTCCCAGACGGACCAGAGCCATGGTGCTGTGAGGCTCCCAGACGGACCAGAGCCATGGTGCTGTGAGGCTCCCAGACGGACCAGAGCCATGGTGCTGTGAGGCTCCCAGACGGACCAGAGCCATGGTGCTGTGAGGCTCCCAGACGGACCAGAGCCATGGTGCTGTGAGGCTCCCAGACGGACCAGAGCCATGGTGCTGTGAGGCTCCCAGACGGACCAGAGCCATGGTGCTGTGAGGCTCCCAGACGGACCAGAGCCATGGTGCTGTGAGGCTCCCAGACGGACCAGAGCCATGGCCATGGTGCTGTGAGGCTCCCAGACGGACCAGAGCCATGGTGCTGTGAGGCTCCCAGACGGACCAGAGCCATGGTGCTGTGAGGCTCCCAGACGGACCAGAGCCATGGTGCTGTGAGGCTCCCAGACGGACCAGAGCCATGGTGCTGTGAGGCTCCCAGACGGACCAGAGCCATGGTGCTGTGAGGCTCCCAGACGGACCAGAGCCATGGCCAAAGGCACAATACACTAAACGGACAAGCTTCATCTCGTCTGATCCACTCCCACCGCCCCTGGGCTCTTGCCACCCAGTCAGTGTGTTTTCTCTCATTAGTGCAAGTCAAACATGAAAAGATGAGCCTCTCTCTCTCTCTCTCTCTCTCTCTCTCTCTCTCTCTCTCTCTCTCTCTCTCTCTCTCTCTCTCTCTCTCTCTCTCTCTCCTCTCTCTCTCTCTCTCTCTCTCTCTCTCTCTCTCTCTCTCTCTCTCTCTCTCTCTCTCTCTCTCTCTCTCTCTCTCTCTCTCTCTCTCTCTCTCTCTCTCTCTCTCTCTCTCTCTCTCTCTCTCTCTCTCTCTCTCTCTCTCTCAGCCCTGCAGCTCGTTGAAGCAGGTGTCACACACGCGGACAGGCTTCTTGGAGGAGGGGATGAGGGCGTTGCGTCCTGAGCACTCGCCGCAGTAGATGTTGCCGCAATGCCTGCAGTGGTGCTGGTTCAGAGAGAGAGAGAGAGAGAGAGAGACATCAACACATCACTCCTCTGTAGCACTATAGCAGGTCACTATAGCAGGTCACTATAGCAGGTCACTATAGCAGGGTCACTATAGCAGGTCACTATAGCAGGACAATGTATAATGTCTGATTGATGAACACTAGCTACTTCGATTAGCGTCTGAAGTCTGGATTTGAAACAACAGCAAAAAGCCCTAAAGGCCCCGGTACACCTCCTGGGTGCTCTGCACTGTTCCCACACCCCCTCCCCAAAATGCTGATTGGTCAACAATACCTCCTGTATGATCACAACAGCCCACAAGAGGGCAGTATAGGCTCTATGACCAAACCACCTTACGCCAGCAGTTCCACCACACCAATTTACATTTGAGATGATTCATAAATAACGTCCCATATATGATAAACAATACATTATTGAATAACAGTTTGAAGCCATCATGTGTCCTACCCTCCTGATGGTCACAGAGAAGCCCTTCCCACAGGCCAGGCAGTTGGGGACCTGGTGGTCTTCAGCCCACTTCCTGCTCAGAGACTGGGACTGCTTGATCTGAAACACAAGAACAAGACACTTACAGCCCCATGTTACATGAACAGGCCTAGTGGAGAGAGGAAGAAGCACAAACAGACATCTTCATCATCATCAATATTGAACCGGTGGAGGTGACGTGCAGTCATGTGACCGACCTGCATGGACTGGTTCTCTCTGCCCAGCTCCTGCATGGCGGCGGTCGTGTCGTCCAGCTTCCTCCGCATCTCCAGAGCCTTGGTCTGCAGCTTCTCCATCTCCCCCTCCCCCTTCACACACCTTCAGATCACACACACACACACACGTATGTTTTGGAACAATGAAGACTTTATCATATGAATAAATATCCTGAAGGAAAGGAAGGAAACTAATATTTTCTGAAGATTGCAGATAATATTAATTAGCAGGAAATAATTTAATTACAGCAGGGGAATATTTGATTCAATACGTAGCCTTCCTCTTTATACGTTCTTACAACACACACACACACACACACACACACACACACACACACACACACACACACACACACACACACACACACACACACACACACACACACACACACACACACACACACACACACACACACACACACACACACACACACACACACACACACACACACCTCTCCAGCAGGGCCCGCCTCTCGTCCTGGTTGTTCTGCACGGTGGCCTCCAGCACGGCGATCTCCCCTCGCAGCTCGTCCGTCTGCCTCTCCAGCTCCCCCACGCGCTGCTGGCTGCCCTGCCTCTCCCTCTTCAGGGTGGACACGTTCTCCCCCAGGGCCGTCACCTGCTCACCCAGACGGGCCTCCGCCTCCTCCCCGCGCTTCAGCTGCTCCCCCCGGGAACGCTTCTCAGCCACCTGGGGGAGGTGGAGGTGGCGGGGAGGAAGGGGTTAATCCTAAAGCTCATCCGAATCAAAGGGCCCCTCTCTTTGACCAGCAGGCCTGAACTCAGCCCGTCTACATCTGGGCGGACGGTCCCCTCACACCTGAAACAGGGACCCTTTAACACCACACAACACACTAGAGGACAACATTATGGACATTTGATGACTGAATACGATTACCATCGGCTTACCAACTCAATTAATAAATGATGATATTGCAAGTTTCCTGTGCCTTCAGTATGTGGTGCTCACCATCTGGGCTTGGAGCTCTTTGACCTGACCCATGATCTGTTCCTCATGCTTGGCTATGTTATCCCTGGTGGCCTGGTGGTCCCGCTGCCCCTGCTGCAGGGCGGTCTGGGCCGAGTCCAGCTGGCCCTGCAGCTCCAGCTTCTGCTGGATCAACAGCTGCTTGGCCTCCTGCAGCCCAGATAGCTCCTGCAGGAGGGCAGAGGTCAGATGTCAGGCTTTACAGTGTTCTAGTCAAGAGGGCAGAGGTCAGAGGTCAGGCTTTACAGTGTTCTAGTCAAGCGGGCAGAGCGGACTGAGAGGTCAGGCTTTACAGTGTTCTAGTCAAGAGGTCAGAGGTCAGGCTTTACAGTGTTCTAGTCAACCTTATAGGAAGCTTCTTCACAAAAACAAGAAAAAAATACATTTATTTTGTAGGAAAAAAAGGAAGATGATGAGTATTGATGGAGGTTATGTATTGTCATTTATCTAGTGAGGGTTATATCAAATATATGACATTTCTAACTGACAAGGGATCATTTAAACAGCTGCAGGGGGACTGGCCACATAAGCGTGACCCAGGTACATAACCGCTGATTGTAACCTGGTTACCATCGCCATCCTGCAGGCATGGTGATGACTTAATGCACTCATGGATATTTTATTTGTACCTCTTAAGGCACTCTTACCTCTCAAGAGCCAAATACAATGTAAGTGACATAAATGACCAAGAACAGAGCTATGGGAAGGGTCTTCACTCCAGGGAAACAGTTTCAAAGGACACGGACCTTCTCGCTTTTCTCCGTCAACCCTTTGAGTTGAGAGGTCAACCTGGCGCTGGAGCTGTCCAACGCGCTCTTGGCCTTCATCAGCTCTTCTACACGGCTCCTCTCCTTCCCCAGATCCTCCTCAGCAGCCCCCTGAGGGAGAGAACCCAGAACACTGAGACATGTCCTGCACGGCCCACAGCTCAACGAGAGGCTGGGATCATAGGACAAGATTCAACATTCCATCCATCCATCTTCTCCCGCTTATCCGAAATCGGGTCGCGGAGGTAGCAGCTTCAGCAGGGGACTCCAAACTTCCCTCTCCCTGGCAACATCGACTAGCTCTGACTGGGGGATCCCGAGGCGTTCCCAGGCCAGTGTGGAGATGTAATCACCCCACCTGTACCTCGGTCTGCCCCGTGGTCTCTTCCCAGTTGGATGTGCCTGGAAAACCTCCCTCGGGAGGTGACCAGGAAGCATCCTTACTAGATGAACCACCTCAACTGGCTCCTTTCTACGCGAAGGAGCAGCGGCTCTACTCCGAGTCTCTCACGAGTGACTGAGCTTCTCACCCTATCCCTCAGGGCGATACCAGCCACCCTCCTGAGGAAACTCATTTCGGCCGCTTGTATTCGCGATCTCGTCCTTTCGGTCATTACCCATTGTTCATGACCATAGGTGAGGGTAGGAACGAAGACTGATCGGTAGATCGAGAGCTTTGCCTTCTGGCTCAGCTCTCTTTTGGTTACAACGGTGCGCCAAAGTGCACCCAATACCGCTCCCGCTGCACCTATTCTCCTGTCAATCTCACGCTCCATCCTCCCCTCACTCGAGAACAAGACCCTGAGATACTTGAACTCCTTCACTTGGGATAAGGACTCCCTCCCTACTTGGAGTAGACAATCCACCGGTTTCCTGCTAAGAACCATGGCCTCAGATTTGGAGGTGCTGATCCTCATCCCAGCCGCTTCACATTCTGCTGCAAACCGATCCAGTGAGTGCTGAAGGTCACATACTGATGACGCAAACAGGACCACATCATCTGCAAACAGCAGCGATTCAATCCTGAGCCCACCATACTGAAACCCCTCCCCTCCATGACTACGCCTTGAAATCCTGTCCATGAAAATCACAAACAGGATTCTTCATTGGTCAATGGACTGCCTACTTCCCATTGGAACACATGGTAAATACAGAATCTAGAATCTAGTTGACTAGAATATACATCACATAAAACGAGAAACACTGACACGATAATGGAAGTCGGGAAATTTAATTCAATTATAATAATAAATTAGTTTTTAAATTGTCTTCTATCCAAAATAGCATAGGTCCTTTGTGAAGGTTCCACGTGGAGCATGTGTGAGGCCAGCCACTTCCCCCCCCTGATGTTACCTGTTGCTCCTGCAGCTCCTTGAGGGCCTGGTCCTGCTCCTGGAGCCTCTGGTCTCGTCGGCCCAGCTCCTGCTCCAGGGAGGCCTGGCTCCGTCTCAGCTCTTGGATCTGGCCCTCCAAGCTCGTCTTAAGGGTCCGGTTGGCAGCCAGCTCCTCCTGGGCCAGACAATGCTTCTCCTCCGACATCTACACTCAAACACACCATGTGAAAACAGAACACCATGTATTCACCCATTAACAAGATGTGCAGATTGGGTGATCTTTGCGAAATGTACAGATTCATTAAATTACAATTATGCTAACTTGTTCCCTTGTCAGACTGAATGACTAAAAGGCAATGACCTTATCTGACCAACACAAGAAGTGTTAACATTTATTGTGTGTGTACTTTAGTATAGGTTTTATATTTTTAATCTTTTGATTGTATTTCTATTCTGTACTGTACTGTGTTGTGTTGTACGGTACTTTTGTACATTGCTGTACATAATGTCATCAATATCTAGCATTATGCTAGGCTCAGAGCATAGCCCCTGTGACCTGTAGCAGGATGTGAACCCTGTGTGTCCAAGCGTCCCACCTTGAGGTCCTGGCGTAGTGCAGACACCTCAGACTCCTTTCCATAGTTGTCCTCCTGAAGCGTGGTCCGTTCCTGCTGGCTCTGCTCCAAGGCCTTCTGGAGCCCTGCCCCGTGCTTCTTCTCAGCCCCCAGCTCCTCGCCCAGCCCCTCCACCCGGCCCTGCAGCCTGGCCTCCTCCGCACCCTGGAGAGGTCACACCAGGTGGTTGGTTAGTGGTCTGAACATACAGGTCAACCAAAGGGAGTCCTGGAGATCATTCAGTGTTGCTGTTGTCGATCGTCCGAACATGTGCTAGGCTCACGCCACAACAGCTAAGCAATAGGCCATCGACTTGAAAACAACAGTAACAACACAGACTCTAACCTGAGATAACCTCTGGCAAGGGTAAAACTATACAAACACACTTCATTACCTTCCCCACAAGGCCATGAAACTATGATGACTTTTAAGATGTCCACTGTATTGACGACCCAACCAAATGGATCTAAATGTATTATTATATATTATTAAAAACCTAACTATATAGCAGTCTGTGGCATGGGGTCTAGCTTACCTTCTTGGCGATGGCCTCCTGCAGCTCAGCCACTTGGTCCTGCAGCTTCTTCTTCTCCTGGTCCAGGGAGGCCTGGCTCTTCTGGAGCAGGGCCTGGAGCTTCTGGAGGCCCAGCTCCTTCTCCTTCAGCGCCCCCTGGCTCCTGCTGTTCTGCTCCGTCAGGACCGTCAGCTGAGCCTGCAACACTTTCTCCACCTTAAACATTGAACACACGCAGCAGAAAAGATTCAAGAACCATCTGGACGAGGCACAAAGCAGCCCAAGCACGTCGGGGTCAGCTCACCTCTCTCATGCTGTCCACCTGCGTCTTGGTCTGCTTCGTCTCCTTGGTGATGATCTCCATGTTCTTCAGGAGCTCCTGCTTCATCTTCTCGTGAGACTTTTCCTGAACGATCGTCAGACAATTGGTCAGAACCAAAAGGTATTGTGAAAAGATTAACTTCCACAGCCGCTGACTTCAAGAGATTTCAAAAGATATCAAGCAGAATACAAATAAATAACAATGATTCAGCTCACCTTCTCCTCCAGGGAGGCCTTGCTGCGTCTCCTCTCGTTGTCCAGTTGGCCCTGGGTGTCCTTCATGGCCTTGGTCACCTTCCCCAGACTCTCTTTGGTCAACTGAAGGTCCTTCCCATGGGCTTCCCTCTGCTGCTGGGTCACCTGCAGTTCTGCAGCCAAGCCTAGGACTTTCCTATCCAGCTCCGCCCGCTGCGACTGCCCTTCCTGGGTCAGCTTGTGGAGGACGGACCGCTCCCCCTCGGAAGTCTCCAGCTGCTGGCGAGTGTCACTCAGGTTTGCGGTGACTTTCTTCAGCTCCACTTGTAGCGCGCCAGCACTTCAACCACAGGACGCCCACGTGTGTTGTGGTTACACAGCAATATACCAAAACAGATCTAAAATAGCCCCTCGAGACAAGTCAGCCCTCTTGTAAATCCAACATAACTTTATTTCTAAAGCTCGAGTCTCACCTGGCTCTCTGGATGTCCAGCTGGCATCTCTGCTCCTTCAGCTCCTTCTTGAGCGCTGAGCCCCCCTGCTGGAGCTTCTGTACCTCCTGTTTACCCTGCTCCCACGCTGCCGTCAACCCCACCGCCTCAGACTGCACTTTCTGTCGCAGGTCACACACACACACGTCCAACCCTCGTCATCTCCATCGCTCATTCTACTAATTAACCCACTTAAATGTGACTTTTTATTTGATATCAGATTGTGTTCTTTATTTATTATATTAATATATATTGTCATTATTATTATTATTTATTTGTATTTATATAGGTTTCCCTTACCTTGTGGAGCCCCTCTTGCTGCTCCCGCTGCTGCTCCGAGGAGAGCAGCTTGTCTTTGGTGTCCTTCAGAGTTGACTCCATCTGGCCGCTCTGCTCCTGCTTCTCCTGCAGAGCCCCGCCCAGCTCCTCCAGCTTCTGCTGAGCCTTCACCAACTCCTACACACGTGTGTGTGTGTGTGTGTGTGTGTGTGTGTGTGTGTGTGTGTGTGTGTGTGTGTGTGTGTGTGTGTGTGTGTGTGTGTGTGTGTGTGTGTGTGTGTGTGTGTGTGTGTGTGTGTGTGTGTGTTAGAGGAGGAGAACGAGTCAGAGGAGAGTTAGGGAGGAAAAACGTGTGAAAGCATCAAATCTCTCTTGATGACTTCCAGTACAGGTTGAATGTCAATTCTAAGGTTAGTTGAGGAGTGAGTGTTGTGTGGCTCTTGTGATGCTCCCCGGGGTTAGACAGGCTCCTCTGTACTGGTTAGCACTGTTCTCAGCTGCTCCACAGCTGAACTAAACACACCTTCCAGGTCCTTCTTCAGTCTGTTGGGACTTGGGAACCGGAGGGGTTCAAGTCCCCGAAACGGACCAAGTACGAGTGAGAACTGGTACTTGGAAAAAAACGTGCCTCCTGGGCACTGCCTCAGTGCCCTTGAGCAAGGCACCAGACACCTACACTGCTCGCTGGGCGCTGGATATACAATAGCTGCCCACTGCTCCTTAACCTAGGATGGGTTAGATGCAGAGGAACTCATTTGAACTGTGTGTACCAATAAAGAGAATTCAATCTTCCACATTGAGATTTAGATAATACACTTCTTGGCTCAGAATAACTGCTGCTGTGTAATACAGGAAGGCCATGGAGGATGATTCCCTCTCAGACACCGAGCTGAAACTCTATTTGCTCACGGCCGTTCTTGTGGCTGAGTGTAAGACTGTGTGAGACTAGCTGTATGGGTTGGGAGTCGGTGAAGACACTCTGGAGAGCTTGTTCTTCGGCAGCAGTAGAGGTTGTGTTATTCTACGTACCGTTAAGCCCAGCGGGAGAAGAAACGGTTCTTCTGAACCAAATAGCGGCTCAACATACTGTAGTTTATTGCAGAAGTATATACATGTACGTATGCCTTATCTGGGAGGTGTATTAAGTTGTGTTGTGGAGCCAATGCTAACAGGTAGCGGGTACGTACCGTCTAGTCTCACCCTTTAAACACAATGCAACCACCCAGCACCGCTTGGCCACTAACTCACCTGCTGCTTGTCCTGCAATGCATGCTGGGCCGTCTCCAGGTGGTTCTCCAGGTCGGCCCGCTGGGCAGCCTTGGACGCCTCTGCAGACAGGAGCATCTCCGTCTTGGCCTTCAGCTGAGAGAGAAACATAACAACACAATACATCAATGAGGCGTTTTTATCCATCAGGCGTTTTTATTGAACCTGTGTTTGACCAGATAAAGGCTCATTGGAAACCTGACCAAAAAGCAGCATAAAGTTGACTATAATCAGGATGTTCATGTTAAGATAAATACACTTCACATGACGAGAACTCTTGTTCTTATTTTATAACTAAAATATATATTGAAAAAATAAGATTCAGATTCAGTGGTTTGTGGTTTGCTGCTGCCTGACCTCCAGTCTCCAGTCCTCTACCTGGGTGTTGAGCTGGGCACTCTTCTCCTTGCTCTCCGCCAGCTGGAGGCCCAGTTCCCCGCCGGAGGTTTCCAGGGTCTGGGCTCGGTCTTCGGCCATCCGCAGTAAGCTCTTCTGCTCCTGCACCTGATCGTGGAGGTTGTCCCGAGCCTGATTGTGGCTCTCCGATTGGTTCTTTAACTTGTCCGTCAACTGTGTCACCTTAAAGTCCCAGCGCAGACATAGAATGATGAGAATGATTGGTTACGTACATTAGGTACAAATGTACCTAACAGTATTTGTAAACTGGTCTGTGTCTGCGTGTTCTAATTCATTAGGTGTGTGGACACCGACCTGCTCCTGAAGCGCATGGTTCTTCTCCTTCATCTGATGGAGCACGGCCGTCTCGCCCTCCCCCGCCTGGATCTTGGCACACAGGTCCTCCCGCTCGGCCTCCAGCTGAGACACACTGTCCTTGCTCTTCTGCAGCAGCGCCTCCACGTTCTGGATCTTCTGGTCCTTGTCCCCGATCTGACGCAGCACCTGCTCCAGGTCGTTCTAAGGAACATGGACATGAGGTGACATCACACTAGCTACCTCTAAGGAACATGTATGTACATGAGGTGAAATCACACTAGCTACCCTGGGCAGCATGCCACTGTTCTGAACTGTAAAATAAGGACAGTGCAAATAAGTAAACATAACATTTCCAGATATTTGACATTCAAACACTCGATCCCTTTTGGGTTGGGGCTGAATCCATGACCTTATGCATGCGTATGAAAGGCATCATAGCAGAACAGACGTAGCTGTTGAAAGACATTCCCTGTACCGTCTCATTGTGTGAACACCTGTTGCAGTGCTGCAGTGATCCTGGGCTCACCTGGGCCTCTCTCAGCTTGGAGGTGGTGTTCTGCTGCTGGGTCTGCAGCTCCTGCTGCTGTTTACCGGCCTTGTCCAGCTGGTGCTGGAGGTCAGTGTTCTTAACGCCAATCTCCTTTAACTGGACAACAGACACTTAATACACACCCCTTTAACTGGACAACACTTAATACACATCCCTTTAACTGGACAACACTTAATACACATCCCGTTAACTGGACAACACTTAATACACATCCCTTTAACTGGACAACACTTAAAACACATCCCTTTAACTGGACAACACTTAATACACACCCCTTTAACTGGACAACACTTAATACACACCCCTTTAACTGAACACTTAATACACATCCCTTTAACTGGACAACAAACACTTAATACACACCCCTTTAACTGAACACTTAATACACACCCCTTTAACTGGACACTTAATACACACCCCTTTAACTGAACACTTAATACACACCCCTTTAACTGAACACTTAATACACACCCCTTTAACTGGACACTTAATACACACCCCTTTAACTGAACACTTAATACACACCCCTTTAACTGGACAACAAACAGACACTTAATACACACCCCTTTAACTGGACAACAAACAGACACTTAATACACACCCCTTTAACTGGACAACAAACAGACACTTAATACACATCCCTTTAACTGGACAACACTTAATACACATCCCTTTAACTGGACAACACACAGACACTTAATACTTAATACACATCCCTTTAACTGGACAACACACACAGACACTTAATACACATCCCTTTAACTGGACAACACTTAATACACACCCCTTTAACTGGACAACACACACACACACACACACACACACACACACACACACACACACACACACACACACACACACACACACACACACACAGAGGCAGGCAGGTACCTGCTCCTCGGTGAGGGACAGTTTGAGCTGGAGGTCAGCGGCCTGCTGTTCCCGGTCTTTGAGCTTCTCCCCAGACAGCTGCCTCTGCTCCTTCAGACGGCCCTGCAGCTCCCCCAGCTGCCTCTCCGCCTCCAGCAGCTTGGCGTGCAGCTAGGGCGCGGGGAGGAGCACGGGGCAGGAGGCGGACGAGAGCATTGCACTTTAGAGAAGCGTCTCCCAAGCTGGTTATGTCTTGTGTCGACCTCCAAACACATCAGCTCACGTACCCCTTCATCCATACCTAACCACTCATGTCTCTGATATTATTATTTAGCATCGATATGATGCTAGTGGCCGAGGTGTTTCAGATGGTTGAAGCTGAGACTATTCTGCTATTCATTCTATTTCTGACAATCAACATAAAATATTGAACAAATGCAACTAAATAAATTCTGTGGTTATTCTTTTGTAGGTATTACAATAACCCAAATCTTGAGCTCATGTCCCCCCTAAGGTAGCAGCACCATAACTGTACCGGTCATAGAGGTGTGCGGCGTGTAGCCGGTAGCCAGTGGCCTCACCTGGCCGATCTCAGTCTGCTGCTGAGCCCCTTGGCTGTCCTTCTCCTCCCTCTGATGCTGCAGCTGCTTCCTCTCCGCGTTCAGCTCCCCGTGCTTCACCTGCAGCTCCAGCATGTCCTGCTTCAACCGGCTCACCTCCTCCCCCTTCTCCCCGAGCTCCGTCTCAGCCCGCCGCAGGGAGGCCTCGGCTCCAGACGCCCGGGCCTGGGCCTCCTGGAGCTCCAGCTGGCGCTCGTGGAGGCTGCTGTGGAGGTCCTTGCTGGCCGCCTGCTCTGCTGCCAGGGTCTCCCGGAGCTCCTGCTGCTGCTTCTCCCTGCGGGACAGCTTGTCTGAGATGCTCTGTGGAGGTGGAGGGGAGCATGGGTTTAGTAGGATGGGTACAATTCACACATATGCCCAAGATGGTAAGATGATGAGAAAAACACAAAAAGGGAAATTAAACTAAAATCAAACAGTGTGTGGTGGAGCCCACTGAACCACCCCCAGTCTGCTGGTCTGAACCACCCCCAGTCTGCTGGTCTGAACCACCCCCAGTCTGCTGGTCTGAACCACCCCCAGTCTGCTGGTCTGAACCACCCCCAGGTCTGCTGGTCTCAACCACCCCCAGGCTGCTGGTCTGAACCACCCCCAGGCTGGTGGTCTGAACCAACCCCAGGCTGGTGGTCTGAACCACCCCCAGGCTGGTGGTCTGAACCAACCCCAGGCTGGTGGTCTGAACCACCCCCAGGCTGGTGGTGGCGGCGTTACCTGGCTCTGCTGTTGCAAGGTGTTGAGGCTGCTCTGTAGCTGGTGGATCTGCTGGGTGTAGACGGCAGCTTCCTGAGGGCCCTTCTCCAGCTCCGCCTTCAGCTGGCTGATGGTAACCTGGGGCAACACATGGGGTCAGGAGGAGGAGGAGGAGGAGGAGGAGGAGGAGGAGGAGGAGGAGGAGGAAAAGGAGGATGAGGAGGAGGAGGAGGAGGAGGAGGAGGAGGAGGAGGAGCCTAAAGAAGAGGATACCAAAGAAGTAACCAAGATCTACTGTGTCAACACATAGGTCCGAAAATAACACAAAATTCATTGGGGTGCAGAATGCTGGTCCTTCAGTTGTTCTACACAGGTTCTCAAAACCAGGATGAAAGAAAGTGAACGGAATAAGCTAAATTATTATTGTCATTTTTAAGCTATTAGCGCAGAACCAATGGTGGAGTGGTATCCACAGTGATGAGGCTCATTTGATCACGCTGTAAGGTCTAGTTGACCAATCAACAACTAGCCAGGGTATAACTGCATATGAAATATAGCCAGGGACACCACTACTTTGAGGACCAATTGCCTTACATAAGCAGTCATAAGCTTTATTTGTGTCAAGGTGCTCATTTAGCAGGTGGAAAGCCTATTTCCACCAGCACAATGGGAGCGCCCCCTGGTGGAGACTTTACCCCTGCGGTGGTGTGGTTCTCCCGGAGCTCCTGGTATTGGTTCTTGTAGCGCTCAGACTCTTCTTCCCGCTGACGAGCCATGGAGTCCATCAGCGTCTGCACCTGAACCAGCTCCTTCTGCAGGACGGTCACATCCTCCACTCCCGGTCGCTGCAGCTAGGGGGCAGCAGAGTGGAGTCAATAAACCCTGTTCCAAGTCTATGGGCATTAAGGACAGTCAAAAGGTGAGTCAGGACAAGATGGTCTCTTTTGTCTTGGGCGAGTACAAAATGACATAGCACATATTCAAATATTTATTTCATTACAAATGAGACAAAAAACTAAACTTGGAAAGTTACATTCTGGGACTTTATTTTAACATTTAAAATCAGTGTTTTTTCACTAATTAGAATATATATCTAATATATATCTAATATATACTGTATATATAAGAGCATGGTGTGGCAGCTCACCAGTTCGGTTTGGAGCCCGTCGTTGTCCTGCCTCTGCCTCTCCAGGTCCTGGCCCAGTGAGGCCAGCCTCTGGTCAGCAGCCTCCCTCAGACCCGTCTCCTCGTCGTAGCGGGACTTTACGTCTGGTGGGTTCCACAGATCAGTGGCACGTATTCACATACTAACTATTCCCCTCAATGCTACACTTCTTGTATAGTCCTGCTACAAGCATGACGGGCTCAGTGGATTTCAGAAATACTCATCTAAAACTAACAGTAAAATCAAAGTATTCTTCTATGACAATATATTGAAAAAAGTGAAAGGAAAACAAGTCTTCCACACTGCATCTGGAAACAAACAAGTGTATTTTTTTTAAACAGAAAGCACACAGATTCCCAGGATGCTTGGTGGCACACTAACCTACTATCTCTGTGGCCAGCTGGGCGGCCTTCTGCTCAAACAGGTCTCTCATCTGCTTGATGTTGAAATTCTCTGCCATAGCCTCGCTTAGCTTCTTCTCCAAGGCTGAGGGGAAGGCACACATGGCACACATTATTATTATTATTATTATTATTATTGTTGTTTTTATTATTATTATTCATGTTCAGAAACAAAAGACCAGATGAAAAAAACAACAGTGTATGGATATTAAATGTTATTTACTACCAACCTGAGTCTTCGGAGGTGGCCGGTCCATCGCTCTGTGAATCCAGAAGAGAGACAGAAATGCATGGATAATCTTACACAGGACACAGCCGCTTAGAACCCATAGTCCAGAATCAGACTACACGTAATGCCAACCTGTGGCCTTTGGCAATATTTAAAAGCATAACACACTGGCCTTAATAACACAATGACAATAGCAATAACAATGTGTTTGTGCGTTAATGTATGTGCTAGAAGCAAGTTTTCTATTCCATCAACCAAACCAAACCAATTTCTGAATTCAAAATGAAATATTCCTTTGTATATTTATACTCAATTCCAGATGTCATTATGTGTAAATATCCTGAAGGAATTACTTGCTTCAGATGTCCTTGTACTTTGTCTAACTCCTTCTTCAGCTCTCCAGAAAACCACCGTTCCTCCTGGTGCCCACACACACACACACACACACACACACACACACACACACACACACACACACACACACACACACACACACACACACACACACACACACACACACACACACACACACACACACACACACACACCACAATGAAAAACTAGTAATAGATTGCTAGTTGATAGGGAATTTCAAATTGCTTTCTACCTGCACAGGAATAAGAATAAGAATAAGCTTGACATTGTTGTTGTGCCTAGTAGTATATACTACCAAACAGTATGGCAAGGACTACAATAAGAATGTATAGCACTGAGCTTCATTAGCAAACATCCAGAACAGGAACACTGGAACAGAGTAGAAGACAGTTGCTGTGTGAACACGCAGGACATTACCTTGAGGGAAACATGCAGGTCCTGGACCTCCTGCCTCAACATCGTCAGGTCTTCCCTGTCAGGAGGAAACGGACGCATTTGAACACAAAACAAGTGGTCTGTAGCACGCACATCTCTGCCAAAGGCCAGCAACACCAAAGCCCCGTTCATGTTGAAACCCTTAGTGGGCGTGGCCTAGGGCGGTCCCCCTCTGATGGGTGAGAGCAACATCCCCATAATGAACATCCTGAGTGTGAGCTTTGCTATTAACATGCCAACGCTTACATGCTAGTATAGTACTGCGCTAGCATTAGTGCATAGTCTCTGCACGGTTCTACCAAGCTACTAGTGGCAGGTGGGGGCCTTGCTGCTTCATACTGTGTCACTGTTGCCCGCACCCTGATCACACAATTTAATCAGTTAAGCTTAGATATCTTATAAAGTAGACAAGTATTACATTATCTTTGCGAGTACAAATCACATACAAGTTAAACATCTTAAATAGATTGTTCCCTAAATGGTTATTAAATTATACCTTGGCCAGTGACCACCTTGTGGTCCTGGACCACCAGTGGTACACACACACACACACACACACACACAAAATACACCACTGGACTGGTGGAGATCACCTAGGCGCTGGGAGGAGGGGTCTCACCTGGTGGGGGCCACATGAGAAGGCCGGTCCCCGGTGTCATGGAACAGGTCATAGTGCTTAAACAGCTCCTCTGCAGAGTTGTGAGACTTCATACACTGAGGACAGATGAAGCCCTGCACACACACACACACACACACACTTAATTCACACACACACACTTAATTCACTGCTATGTACTACTGTATAATACTATACTAGTGATACATAGTATATTCCCTTCTGACGAATGATCTCTTTTATGAAAGACTCTGGTTAAACAGAACAAACAGCGTCCAGTTTCAAGTCAAGGATCTGCACCCATAGCGATAATAAGCAGAGCCCAGGTGAGGCTGATGATGGAGTATGTTCCAGGTTCATAGCGATAATAAGCAGAGCCCAGGTGAGGCTGATGATGGAGTATGTTCCAGGTTCATAGCGATAATAAGCAGAGCCCAGGTGAGGCTGATGATGGAGTATGTTCCAGGTTCATAGCGATAATAAGCAGAGCCCAGGTGAGGCTGATGATGGAGTATGTTCCAGGTTCATAGCGATAATAAGCAGAGCCCAGGTGAGGCTGATGATGGAGTATGTTCCAGGTTCATAGCGATAATAAGCAGAGCCCAGGTGAGGCTGATGATGGAGTATGTTCCAGGTTCATAGCGATAATAAGCAGAGCCCAGGTGAGGCTGATTATGGAGTATGTTCCAGGTTCATAGCGATAATAAGCAGAGCCCAGGTGAGGCTGATGATGGAGTATGTTCCAGGTTCATAGCGATAATAAGCAGAGCCCAGGTGAGGCTGATGATGGAGTATGTTCCAGGTTCATAGCGATAATAAGCAGAGCCCAGGTGAGGCTGATGATGGAGTATGTTCCAGGTTCATAGCGATAATAAGCAGAGCCCAGGTGAGGCTGATTATGGAGTATGTTCCAGGTTCATAGCGATAATAAGCAGAGCCCAGGTGAGGCTGATGATGGAGTATGTTCCAGGTTCATAGCGATAATAAGCAGAGCCCAGGTGAGGCTGATGATGGAGTATGTTCCAGGTTCATAGCGATAATAAGCAGAGCCCAGGTGAGGCTGATGATGGAGTATGTTCCAGGTTCATAGCGATAATAAGCAGAGCCCAGGTGAGGCTGATGATGGAGTATGTTCCAGGTTCATAGCGATAATAAGCAGAGCCCAGGTGAGGCTGATGATGGAGTATGTTCCAGGTTCATAGCGATAATAAGCAGAGCCCAGGTGAGGCTGATGATGGAGTATGTTCCAGGTTCATAGCGATAATAAGCAGAGCCCAGGTGAGGCTGATGATGGAGCATGTTCCAGGTTCATAGCGATAATAAGCAGAGCCCAGGTGAGGCTGATGATGGAGTATGTTCCAGGTTCATAGCGATAATAAGCAGAGCCCAGGTGAGGCTGATGATGGAGTATGTTCCAGGTTCATAGCGATAATAAGCAGAGCCCAGGTGAGGCTGATGATGGAGTATGTTCCAGGTTCATAGCGATAATAAGCAGAGCCCAGGTGAGGCTGATGATGGAGTATGTTCCAGGTTCATAGCGATAATAAGCAGAGCCCAGGTGAGGCTGATGATGGAGTATGTTCCAGGTTCATAGCGATAATAAGCAGAGCCCAGGTGAGGCTGATGATGGAGTATGTTCCAGGTTCATAGCGATAATAAGCAGAGCCCAGGTGAGGCTGATGATGGAGTATGTTCCAGGTTCATAGCGATAATAAGCAGAGCCCAGGTGAGGCTGATGATGGAGTATGTTCCAGGTTCATAGCGATAATAAGCAGAGCCCAGGTGAGGCTGATGATGGAGTATGTTCCAGGTTCATAGCGATAATAAGCAGAGCCCAGGTGAGGCTGATGATGGAGCATGTTCCAGGTTCATAGCGATAATAAGCAGAGCCCAGGTGAGGCTGATGATGGAGTATGTTCCAGGTTCATAGCGATAATAAGCAGAGCCCAGGTGAGGCTGATGATGGAGTATGTTCCAGGTTCATAGCGATAATAAGCAGAGGCCAGGTGAGGCTGATGATGGAGTATGTTCCAGGTTCATAGCGATAATAAGCAGAGGCCAGGTGAGGCTGATGATGGAGTATGTTCCAGGTTCATAGCGATAATAAGCAGAGCCCAGGTGAGGCTGATGATGGAGTATGTTCCAGGTTACCTCGGAGGTTTGCTCATTGTTGAGGTTGGCGCTGGGCTGCTCTGTGGCCTCAGTGCTCGGAGAGCCTCCTTTCCCAGGAGTCTGTTGGAGACCAAGAGGAACCATGTTGATGTTCATGTGTTCATGTGTACGACAGACATCATCAAATTCTTCAGATAAACTTCATAGAGTTGTAAATTAAATATGCTAAAACATTTCTTAGGGCTATTTTATTACACAAGTTAAACATTGTAACAAACTGTCTTCACTAAAGGCTTAAATTTGCCCTTGGAAATTGATCGTTACACAATATGTATTGGTCATACATTGGCCCTGGTGGTTATATTATATATTTGTAGATACACAACTGATGCACCTGGTCAGGTGTATACTCAAATCCTCGACACCATAAGGTGGTATAATGTGCATTAGGTTACGTGACAGCCATGGCATTAATTAGCCTATCAGTGATGTCGGAATCAGGGAGGACTGACGTGGAACTATATACAGACATCATCAATCAATATATAGAGAGATCATCAATCAACATATAGAGAGATCATCAATCAATATATACAGACATCATCAATGAGGTTCACTGGTGTCCCTCACCACGCAGGGCTCCATATAGTGGATGTATAAACTACTGTCACATAACCTTTCCTTCTGTGAAGATGCTTAGTCCCTAAAGTGTCACCCAGCTAAAGAGTATGTTAGCAGCCTTATAATATAACAAGACACAGTTGTAATGTTGTTATAATGTTGTAATGTTGTTGTAATGTTGTAATAATGTTGTTGTAATGTTATAATGTTGTAATGTTGTGGTAATGTTGTAATGTTGTTGTAATGTTGTAATGTTGTTGTAATGTTATAATGTTGTGGTAATGTTATAATGTTGTTGTAATGTTGTAATGTTGTTGTAATGTTATAATGTTGTAATGTTATAATGTTGTTGTAATGTTATAATGTTGTTGTAATGTTATAATGTTATAATGTTGTTGTAATGTTATAATGTTGTAATGTTGTTGTAATGTTATAATGTTGTTGTAATGTTGTTGTAATGTTATAATGTTGTTGTAATGTTGTTGTAATGTTATAATGTTATAATGTTGTTGTAATGTTATGTTATAATGTTGTCGTAATGTTATAATGTTATAATGTTGTTGTAATGTTATAATGTTGTTGTAATGTTATAATGTTGTAATGTTGTTGTAATGTTAGAATGTTGTTGTAATGTTATAATGTTGTAATGTTGTTGTAATGTTATAATGTTGTAATGTTGTTGTAATGTTATAATGTTGTTGTAATGTTATAATGTTGTTGTAATGTTATAATGTTGTTGTAATGTTATAATGTTGTTGTAATGTTATAATGTTGTTGTAATGTTAGAATGAAAGCACCGCAGGGGGTCTGACCCGTCCATCAACCTGTGGCTTATTTAATGGAAAAGCTAGCAAACAATGAATTATCCTAGAAACTTGTGAAAGTGAAACCAAATGAGCCAACTGTGACACTTCTAACCCTGTTGTGAAGGTCCCTCGGTACCAAGCCCTTCATGTGGAGCGATAACCCGACTCTACATAATCGATATCATGTTACTGTCATACATAGAGCCCAGTTAGCATCATAGTGCTAGCTGTGTCGCTATCACAGAGGGAGCGCTCGTTTTGGTCCCTAAGAGCGGACGGCAGACAGAGTGGGAGTCAACGGGAGACATCCCATTGGCTCGATAGACCCCGCCTCGCAATCGCGTCGACGAGGGGTTGAAAATACGTGCGCCCACATAGAGACACATCAACAGAGGCCCTCTGTCAGGGCACTGTCAGTGCTTTAATAATAATCAACATGACACACAGCTCAACGCCCTCTCACCATCTGGAGGATCCTCCTCAGCATGGTATCGATCCGTGGGCACAACACAATCTGGAATCGATTCTCCACCAGCCGAGTTAGCGTCGCTGTAAACCGATCACCTGACCGGGCAGAGGAAGTGGCCGCGATGGGCGGGGCCTGGGGGACGCGATGGGCGGGGCCTGGGGGACGCGATGGGCGGGGCCTGGGGGACGCGATGGGCGGGGCCTGGGGGACGCGATGAGCGGGGCCTCGGAGCTGACATACTAATTACATATTAAAACATACATCATTAAAAATGGAAGCACAGAAGAATGACAAGAATTAACATCAGCCGTTTCATAATTTAACTAAATGATTATAATCCCAATAACTGAGCAAAGTGACAATGTAACGGTTCATCCTCCTTTATGGAGGAGCCCTTTGACAAATGTCTTAAACCATTTCATGAATATATTAATAACAAATCGCAAATACCTTCGGGCAGTATATTACTTACTGTCTGAAAATAAGCCATACATTTATGAATGTCAATATATTACTTCTGGTAATTTGGTATTTCAACACGTGTAAATACAGACCACAGCATAATCTAATATACATACATACATACATACATACATACATACATACATACATACATACATACATACATACATACATACATACATACATACATATATATCTATATATATATATATACACACATATATATATATGTACACATATATATATTATATATATATATATATATACACACATATATATATATATATATATATATATATATATATATATATATATATATATATATATATATATATATATGTATATTATACATATATATGTATATTATACATATATATATATAGATATAAATATATATAGATATATCTATATGTGTACATATATATATACACACGTATATATACGTACATATATTTCACAGTGTATGTGAAATGTGTATGTGAAATATATATATATATTTTTTTTAATCTTAAAAAGGCAGTCTAATTCCACTTCAATTGCAACATTTATTTCATAAAGATCAATTGATAAATGTATCAATGCCTCATTAAACATCATAGATATTATTTGGCAATGAGATGCCACAGAGGGTGGACTCCCATTAAAAGTCTGAGTAGGTACTCTGAGTGGACAGGTTTGTGATTCTGCAGCACTTTGAGGGCCTCATCCGTCTTGAACCACTTGCGCTTCCTTCCTGTGAGGACAGACTCACAGACTCACAGACTCACAGACTCACAGACTCACTGACTCACAGACTCACAGACTCACAGACTCACTGACTCACTGACTCACTGACTCACTGACTCACTGACTCAGTCTAAGGGACACCACGAAGGGTACATCACCAGAGACACCCACAGGCGTCCTTCATACAACTACATTAATACATGTATTAATACAATCATTACAATGTTTTCAAATTCAAGATTCAAGATTCAAGATAACTTTATTTATCCCGAGGGAAATTAAGGAATTTACAATTTAATATTTACAATATTACCATAATGTGAACGCTATTTACAAAACAAATAGGCCTTTATAAGAGGCCCATATTAATATGAATATGGCTCTGTATAAGGGGGACAGCTAAACTATAAATTGCCACACTGTAGTCAATTATAGTGTTTGCCTTTTAGCGAAAGCGTTGTGGAAAATAAACACAATAGACCAAGAGCCCATAGCTTACCAGAGAGGGACAGTACAGCAAGGCTGTTGTGGGCGTCGATGAGCGACAACAACTGTGCACAGCAAACATGGCCACCCCCATATCCAACCTCTATTTATATGGTTGAATGGGGTATTTGAAGCTTTATAGGATTTAGGTGGTGATGAGGAGAGGTCATACCTATGGAGACAGAGTCTTCCCAGTCCTCCACTGTCTCCGTCACGATGAGCTCATACACGTAGGTCCTGGTTGTGCTGTGAAGAGAGCAAGCAGATAACTAAAGTACTGTTTTTTAGAAAAACACATTAAACTATTTAATTTAGTAATCATAGCCGCCTGGAGTTTCTCTAACTTGAATTATAAATAAACCTCTTGCTATGTGTGTAACCACCACTGACTGATGACGACCAACAACCGTCCTTCGTCTCTGAAATGGTCATCATTTGTGTACTGACACGCAGTCCATTAACTATTTCAGTATGATTTAATAAATGCTAGTGTTTGTTATCCATAACTGAAAATGTGTACTTACCTCGAAAACTCCCAGCAGTCTTCCAAGCTTCCCCTTAACACCCGCCTTTGTAGAGAGGAAGACAAACAGACTAAATACAGACAGCTTACTTAAATATAGACCAAATGTACAAACACACCCAAATACATTAGAATATCACAGGGAACCAGCTGTTCCAGTTGAAGCCCGTGCTCGGTTCTGTCTGAGGAGGCTTTCGTTGGGTCAGCAGCTGGTCATGCCATGAGATGAGTCTCTTGGTCATAGAACCGTTCTAAATGTGGGGTACCAACTAGGCATTAGTTGCTACCATTATTTATTCTATTTGTTGATTTATCAAGTCGTGCACTTAACTTGTCACATACTCAGTTTGACATACAGGTTACTCAAGATTCAAAAACAATGTAATGCTTACTCCCCATTCCTCCCGCAGCTGGAATGTCCTACAACAATACTATCCTAAAAAATACTATACTATAAACACTATATACTACCTATGATATGCTATACTATAAACAACACTGTATACTATGTAGTATAAACTTCACTATAACAATACTGTGCACAATAAAAAGAACAATACAGTGACTCATGGATGATATATACATATATATATACATATATATATACATATATATATACATGTTGTGAATTGTGCAAAAAGCCAGTAGTGCAGAACCATTATGAATACAGTGCAGAACAGTGCAGTAACTGCGATGAGTCCAGAGAGTCCAGTAAAGTAGAAGTAGTCCTAGGAAACGAAAGCAACTGACGATTTCCACCGTCCAGGCTGATGGTGAAGGGGGTGCCTCAGTGGCTCCTGAAGTCCACGATGAGCTCCTTAGTCTTGCTGACATTCAGTGCGAGGTCCTTGTACCATCGCTTCAGCAAGACTACCTAATCTCTGTACATCTGCTGTGGCTTAACAGGTCGATGACTGTCGTGTCATCTGCAAGCTTGATAATACGATTGTTATTGCTGTGTGGCTGTACCGTGTGTACAGTACCATGTGTGTGCTCATGTGCTCTTACACTCTTTTACAGCGGGTACAGCCGGGGACTGAGGCAGCAGCCTTGGGGTGATCCGGTGTTGAGGACCAGAGTGGATGAGATGTTGTTTCCAATCTTCACCACTTGAGGCCTGCCCGTCAGGAAGTCCATAATCCAGTTACAGATGGGGGCGCCCAGACCTAGGTCCCTCAGCTTCAGGACCAGCTTGGAGGTAATGATGGTGTTGAATGCTGAGCTGTAGTCAATGAACAGCAGTCTGACGTAGGTGTCCCTCCTGTCTAGGTGCTCTAGGTCTGTGTGTAGTGCCAGGGAGATGGTGTCGTCTACTGACCTATGCAAACTGAAGTGGCTCCAGGGAGTCGGGGATGGTAAAGTCGATGTATGACATGACAAGTTTCTCCAGGCACTTCATGGCTTTGGGTGTACAAGCCACTGGACGATAATCATTGAGGCTTGTTACCTTGGTCTTTTTGGGTAACGGCACAATGGTTGTCTCTTCATTAGTATATTTGTGTGTGCATTTATTCCCCCTGTGTCAACTGTTGCACCGTAATTTCCCTCGGGATTAATAAAGTTTCTTGAATCTTGAATCTTGAATTGAATCTTTGAAGCACGCTGGGACGACAGACTGCTGCATTGTATAAGCTGGTCAGCCCAGGTCTTGAAGACACAGGGTGGAACTCCGTCTGGGCTGGCTGTCTTCCCTGCCTCAACCCTCCTGAAGGTTCTGTGGACCTCGGACTCAGTTCGTAGCCCTGTGACTGAAGGTCCATTCAAAGCGGGCAAAAAACGTGTTCAGCTCATCTGGTAGGAAGAGGTCGTTGTTGGTGACCCTGAGCTCCCCTTGACCCTCAGACCTTGATGGGTGAGTGTGAATTGGTGGGTGTGAATGGGTGAGTGTGAATGGATGAGTGTGAATGGGTGAGTGTGAATGGGTGAGTGTGAATGGGTGAGTGTGAATGGGTGGGTGTGAATGGGTGAGTGTGAATGGGTGAGTGTGAACGGGTGAGTGTGAACGGGTGAGTGTGAATGGGTGGGTGTGAATGGGTGAGTGTGAACGGGTGAGTGTGAATGGGTGAGTGTGAATGGGTGGGTGTGAATGGGTGAGTGTGAACGGGTGAGTGTGAACGGGTGAGTGTGAATGGGTGAGTGTGAACGGGTGAGTGTGAATGGGTGAGTGTGAACGGGTGAGTGTGAACGGGTGAGTGTGAGGCTTGACTTGTGAAGCGCTTTGAGTGGCTGCACTGGTAAGAAAAGCACTATATAAATGCAGTCCACATCATGGAGGTCAGCCACGTCTCCATCGCCATAGAATCATGGAGCAACACTCCTGATGTCCGGCTGTGAGGCCGTACGGCAGGTCAGTTGGTCAGTCTTGTTTGCTTGTTTTGCCTTTGTCTTCTCCTGGAGAACGCTCGGTAGGGCTGCTTCCCATCCCCTTCGGCGTGTCCTAACCAGTAGGCTGAGTTCCCCTCCGCATCTGCATTTGTCGCACATGATTATGTGATCAGGGTTTAATCAAACCCTGATCACATGATTATGTGATCAGGGTTTGATCAAATCTTTCCAGGTATTTGCACACGCAGCGAAAAATACCTTCACCATGCTGAATCCACAGCCTTTCAGGTGCATATAGATGATAATATGTGCCATATATACATGGCCTATATACACCTATATGCACTACACGTACTATATGTACTATACGTACTATACGTACTATACGTATTATACGTACTATACGTACTATATGTACTATATGTACTATATGTACTATACGTACTATACGTACTATACGTACTATATGTACTATATGCACTATACGTACTATATGTACTATACGTACTATATGTACTATATGCACTATACGTACTATATGTACTATATGAACTATAAGTACTATACGTACTATGTGTACTATATGTACTATACGTACTATTTGTACTATATGCACTATACGTACTATATGTACTATACGTACTATATGTACTATATTTACATTTACATTTACATTTACATTACACTATATGCACTATACACACTATACGTACTATACGTACTATACGTACTATATGCACTATACGTACTATACGTACTATACGTACTATACGCACTATACATACTATACGTACTATACGTACTATGTGTACTATACGTACTATATGTACTATATGCACTATACGTACTATACGTACTATATGTACTATATGTACTATATGTACTATACGTACTATATGTACTATATGCACTATACGTACTATACGTACTATACGTACTATACGTACTATATGTACTATATGTACTATACGTACTATGTGTACTATATGTACTATAAGTACTATACGTACTATGTGTACTGTACGTACTATTTGTACTATACGTACTATACGTACTATATGTACTATACGTACTATATGTACTATATGCACTATACACACTATACGTACTATACGTACTATACGTACTATACGCACTATACGTACTATACGCACTATACGTACTATGTGTACTATACGTACTATATGCACTATACGCACTATACGTACTATACGTACTATATGTACTATATGTACTATATGCACTATACGTACTATACGTACTATATGTACTATACGTACTATACGTACTATACGCACTATATGTACTATATGTACTATACGTACTATGTGTACTATATGTACTATACGTACTATTTGTACTATATGCACTATACGTACTATACGTACTATATGTACTATATGTACTATATGTACTATACGTACTATATGCACTATATGTACTATACGTACTATAAGTACTATGTGTACTATTTGTACTATACGTACTATACGTACTATACGTACTATACGTACTATACGTACTATACGTACTATACGCACTATATGTACTATACGTACTATGTGTACTATATGTACTATAAGTACTATACGTACTATGTGTACTATATGTACTGTACGTACTATTTGTACTATACGTACTATACGTACTATATGTACTATACGTACTATATGTACTATATGCACTATACACACTATACGTACTATACGTACTATACGTACTATACGTACTATACGTACTATGTGTACTATATGCACTATACGTACTATGTGTACTATATGTACTATAAGTACTATACGTACTATGTGTACTGTACGTACTATTTGTACTATACGTACTATACGTACTATATGTACTATACGTACTATATGTACTATATGCACTATACACACTATACGTACTATACGTACTATACGTACTATACGCACTATACGTACTATATGTACTATACGTACTATACGTACTATACGTACTATACGTACTATACGCACTATATGTACTATACGTACTATGTGTACTATATGTACTATAAGTACTATACGTACTATGTGTACTATATGTACTGTACGTACTATTTGTACTATACGTACTATGTGTACTATATGTACTATACGTACTATTTGTACTATATGCACTATACGTACTATATGTACTATACGTACTATATGTACTATATTTACATTTACATTTACATTTACATTACACTATATGCACTATACACACTATACGTACTATACGTACTATACGTACTATATGCACTATACGTACTATACGTACTATACGTACTATACGCACTATACATACTATACGTACTATACGTACTATGTGTACTATACGTACTATATGCACTATACGTACTATACGTACTATATGTACTATATGTACTATATGTACTATACGTACTATATGTACTATATGCACTATACGTACTATACGTACTATACGTACTATACGTACTATATGTACTATATGTACTATACGTACTATGTGTACTATATGTACTATAAGTACTATACGTACTATGTGTACTGTACGTACTATTTGTACTATACGTACTATACGTACTATATGTACTATACGTACTATATGTACTATATGCACTATACACACTATACGTACTATACGTACTATACGTACTATACGCACTATACGTACTATACGCACTATACGTACTATGTGTACTATACGTACTATATGCACTATACGCACTATACGTACTATACGTACTATATGTACTATATGTACTATATGCACTATACGTACTATACGTACTATATGTACTATACGTACTATACGTACTATACGCACTATATGTACTATATGTACTATACGTACTATGTGTACTATATGTACTATACGTACTATTTGTACTATATGCACTATACGTACTATACGTACTATATGTACTATATGTACTATATGTACTATACGTACTATATGCACTATATGTACTATACGTACTATAAGTACTATGTGTACTATTTGTACTATACGTACTATACGTACTATACGTACTATACGTACTATACGTACTATATGTACTATACGTACTATACGTACTATACGTACTATACGTACTATACGCACTATATGTACTATGTGTACTATATGTACTATAAGTACTATACGTACTATGTGTACTATATGTACTGTACGTACTATTTGTACTATACGTACTATACGTACTATACGTACTATACGTACTATATGTACTATATGCACTATACACACTATACGTACTATACGTACTATACGTACTATACGTACTATACGTACTATGTGTACTATATGCACTATACGTACTAGTACTATGTACTATATGTACTATATGCACTATACGTACTATATGTACTATACGTACTATACGCACTATATGTACTATATGTACTATACGTACTATGTGTACTATATGCACTATACGTACTATACGTACTATATGTACTATATGTACTATACGTACTATACGCACTATATGTACTATACGTACTATAAGTACTATGTGTACTATTTGTACTATACGTACTATACGTACTATAAGTACTATGTGTACTATTTGTACTATACGTACTATTTGTACTATACGTACTATACGTACTATATGTACTATACGTACTATACGTACTATACGTACTATACGCACTATATGTACTATAAGTACTATGTGTACTATATGTACTATAAGTACTATACGTACTATGTGTACTATATGTACTGTACGTACTATTTGTACTATACGTACTATACGTACTATATGTACTATACGTACTATATGTACTATATGCACTATACACACTATACGTACTATACGTACTATACGTACTATACGTACTATACGTACTATGTGTACTATATGCACTATACGTACTATATGTACTATATGCACTATACGTACTATATGTACTATACGTACTATACGTACTATACGCACTATATGTACTATATGTACTATACATACTATGTGTACTATATGCACTATACGTACTATACGTACTATATGTACTATATGTACTATATGTACTATACGTACTATATGCACTATATGTACTATACGTACTATAAGTACTATGTGTACTATACGTACTATACGTACTATTTGTACTATACGTACTATACGTACTATATGTACTATACGTACTATACGTACTATATGCACTATACGTACTATACGTACTATACGTACTATACGTACTATATGTACTATATGTACTATATGCACTATACGTACTATATGTACTATATGTACTATATGTACTATACGTACTATACGAACTATATGTACTATACGTACTATATGTACTATATGTACTATACGTACTATACAAACTATATGTACTATACGTACTATATGTACTATACGTACTATATGCAGTACATATTTTCTCATGCACACATGAGAAAATGTAAGAAATGTTCAATACCATTAATAACATGGTGGTTTCCATGGTTACTCTACTCAGCAAGAACATACTTAATCAGAAAATAGGTTAACTTTAAGACAACCAAATATACGATATGTAATAATATTAGGATGCCTACAATTAAAATGAAACGATAACTAGCCTCAAATTACATAACGATACTCGCAACAAGCATATTATGATCAACATGGCTTTTAACTGTGTAAAAACCTTCATATGGTGCATACCATATTGACAAAATATGATATTGGGATATTGGTCATGAATATTGAGATATCTTATATTGATTTTGATATTCTCAAACATATGTAAAAACACAAAGGTTATGGGAAAACGCATCAAAATAGATTCAGAACAACAACTTACAACACAGGGGTTACGAAATACTCAGATTGCAGCGGTAAATAGATCATTTCTGGACAGCTTTCTCAGAGTGGGGTAAAGTGGGGTTAAATGTTTAAACAACATATATCAAACCTACTAATGAAACAGGCTGGGAATTAGGTAATAGACTCCAGTTACAAGGTTTTTTGGGCTGCACATCTGTGGGTCCTTGGTAATCTAGGCCCATAGGTTAAACCAGCAACCACTCGAGTGTTCATGGGGATAGACACCTCACACTTCATCATCATCCTTATCATCGTTAGGGACAGATTATATAGGGTCAGTCTGAACTGAGATGTTCACAAACCTAGTGACCAACTATAAGAAACATCTGACCTCTGTGCACACACACACACACACACACACACACACACACACACACACACACACACACACACACACACACACACACACACACTGTGCTCCATAATATTTTCAGTGTGATATTGCGATATCGGTATTTTGAAAGAGGAGTCATAGAGACGAAAACAGGTGTAGCTCATTAAGTTAATTATAGTTCTCTAGACATGCCAGTGCCCTTAATTAACGATATGCGATAGACCCGTGTTAACTCCTATTAAACGTGTGATTAAGGCATACTATATTATACTATACATAACTGGACAACATAACTCAAAGCTGTCAGCACACCAAGGACCTCTGAGACCACCCAGGTCTAAACCCTCTGGACAAACCCCAGCTTCCGCCTTTCCCAAGCCACACAACATCCCAGGAGAAGAGGAAAAGCAAACATGCATGCATATGATTTGAAAGAGTAAACCTAACTATGGTCTCAAATGTGTAGGCCACAAGAAAATCGCAAAAGTTAAAACCACAAAGCAGGTATGGCATGGTGTGGCCATCATAACGTTTGTATGTTCCATGTTGTTCACCTCCTCATACACCTCCCTGATGGCAGCTCCGGACGGTTCCTCCTCGGGCTCCATGCCTCCTCCTGGAACGATCCACTGGTCCGGGTGTCGACTGCTGCTCACCAACAGAACCTGCAAGGAGAAGAGACTCCTTCACACTCTGGATCGAACCAAACCCAGTGGACAGACAGACATGATTAACGCTATAGGTGACCAAAATAATCTGCATAGTCTCAGAGAGTTGCAAATGATCATTCAAATCAGTACAATTATTTTTGTATTAAAGCTTAATTGATACTACCCTAAAAAATGAATAGCCACCAGCTGAAAAATGCAGATGGGACTACAGCCTGTCTGTAATGTATTGGACTTGATGAGATGAGTAGTGATATCCCATCCCCAGGTCATGGGCTGTGCTTCTTCCCTGGTTGTGTTTATGCCAAGGGTCCCATACCTGGAACCTCCCATACCTGGAACCTCCAGGTCCAAGAAGAACACCTTGTCCCCAGAACTTTTTGTCCACTGGGTTTGCAGTCGAGGTGCACCCTAGCTGCTTAGGTTGTGCAAGGGCCTAGCATGGGTTGTTCTACCTTCTGAATCTGGGATATTCAAATCCTAGTTAAGAATAAATGCATCTCTCTCCTTAGCCAAGATATAGCCAACACAGAGGTGAAGCTGTAGGGCCTTCTCAACCAAGTGTATCATCTTTACATGTGTCTTTAATCACAGTTAACATCTCAAAAGGCCTCATGTCATCTATTGATGACATCCCACAATCTAAACCTGGAGGATTGAATCCTCTTTATTGGTCACATGTAAACACAGTGAGATGAGTTCCTCTCATTAACCCATCCTAGTATGAGGAGCAGTGGGCAGCTGTTGGACATACAGGGGAGCAGTGGAGGGGTGTGGTGTCTTGCTCAAGGGCACCTTGGCAGTGCCAAGGTCTTTCGGGACCTTGAACCGGCGACCTTCCAGTTCCCAGGCCAAGTCCCAACAGACTGAGCTCTCCAGCTTCCCCAACCTTGGGTACTAAAGAGCAGCTCCCCAAATGCTAGCAAGAGACGGAGGAAACCTTGAGAAGAAACCCCTTCCTCCAGCTAGTAGGGCAGAAGGTATTCACCGTTTATTCTGGGTATCATGTATTGATACCTGCATATTTTACATATTGTGTTTTTCAATACATCCTTTGATAGGAATAGTTGACTAAATGTTTTAAACCATGGATCTGAATATGAACAGAGAAGTTAAATGCTGTATAAATAAATATATACAAATAACAGTCTACATTGGCCGTCATTTGCTATCCAAGAAATTGGTACGGGGCTCGAGGACATCTCAAACCTCCTCTCCGACACAACCCAGAGAACGGCGGCACGGCGGTAATGAGTAACCCAATCCACGGTGGATTAGGAAGAAGGGCCTCATTTAACGGGCCTCCTTTGGCCCCTGGCAGCAGAGGGCCCTCTTGGAGCTGGACTCACTGGATGGTTCAGTTCAGTGTGAGTCCCAGTGACCCACACTCAGGTGGAGTCCCAGTGACCCACACTCAGGTGGAGTCCCAGTGACCCACACTCAGGTGGAGTCCCAGTGACCCACACTTAGGTGGAGTCCCAGTGACCCACACTCAGGTGGAGTCCCAGTGACCCACACTCAGGCAGTGAACCACTCCAGTCCTGCAGTGGGAGAACTGGGCTGGCCAGTGGGAGAACTGGGCTGGCCAGTGAGTAGCCAGTGGGTAGCCCGTGGGTAGCCAGTGGGTAGCCAGTGGGTAGCCAGTGGGTAGCCAGTGGGTAGCCAGTGGGTAGCCCATGGGTAGCCAGTGGGTAGCCAGTGGGGAGCCAGTGGGGAGCCAGTGAGTAGCCAGTGGGTAGCCAGTGGGTAGCCAGTGGGTAGCCAGTGGGTAGCCCGTGGGTAGCCAGTGGGTAGCCAGTGGGTAGCCAAGTGGGTAGCCAGTGGGTAGCCAGTGGGGTAGCCAGTGGGTAGCCAGTGGGTAGCCCGTGGGTAGCCAGTGGGTAGCCAGTGGGGAGCCAGTGAGTAGCCAGTGGGGAGCCAGTGAGTAGCCAGTGGGTAGCCAGTGGGTAGCCCGTGGGTAGCCAGTGGGTAGCCAGTGGGGAGCCAGTGGGTAGCTAGTGGGTAGCCAGTGGGTAGCCCATGGGTAGCCAGTGGGTAGCCAGTGGGGAGCCAGTGAGTAGCCAGTGGGTAGCCAGTGGGTAGCCAGTGGGTAGCCAGTGGGGAGCCAGTGGGGAGCCAGTGAGTAGCCAGTGGGTAGCCAGTGGGTAGCCAGTGGGGAGCCAGTGGGTAGCCAGTGGGGAGCCAGTGAGTAGCCAGTGGGTAGCCAGTGGGTAGCCAGTGGGTAGCCAGTGAGTAGCCAGTGGGTAGCCAGTGGGGAGCCAGTGAGTAGCCAGTGGGGAGCCAGTGGGGAGCCAGTGAGTAGCCAGTGGGGAGCCAGTGGGTAGCCAGTGGGGAGCCAGTGAGTAGCCAGTGGGTAGCCAGTGGGTAGCCAGTGGGTAGCCAGTGGGGAGCCAGTGAGTAGCCAGTGGGTAGCCAGTGGGGAGCCAGTGAGTAGCCAGTGGGGAGCCAGTGGGTAGCCAGTGGGGAGCCAGTGAGTAGCCAGTGGGTAGCCAGTGGGTAGCCAGTGGGTAGCCAGTGTTCAGTGTGAGTCCCAGTGACCCACACTCAGGTGGAGTCCCAGTGACCCACACTCAGGTGGAGTCCCAGTGACCCACACTCAGGTGGAGTCCCAGTGACCCACACTTAGGTGGAGTCCCAGTGACCCACACTCAGGTGGAGTCCCAGTGACCCACACTCAGGCAGTGAACCACTCCAGTCCTGCAGTGGGAGAACTGGGCTGGCCAGTGGGAGAACTGGGCTGGCCAGTGAGTAGCCAGTGGGTAGCCCGTGGGTAGCCAGTGGGTAGCCAGTGGGTAGCCAGTGGGTAGCCAGTGGGTAGCCCATGGGTAGCCAGTGGGTAGCCAGTGGGGAGCCAGTGGGGAGCCAGTGAGTAGCCAGTGGGTAGCCAGTGGGGAGCCAGTGGGTAGCCAGTGGGTAGCCCGTGGGTAGCCAGTGGGTAGCCAGTGGGTAGCAAGTGGGTAGCCAGTGAGTAGCCAGTGGGTAGCCCGTGGGTAGCCAGTGGGTAGCCAGTGGGTAGCCAGTGAGTAGCCAGTGGGTAGCCCGTGGGTAGCCAGTGGGTAGCCAGTGGGTAGCCCGTGGGTAGCCAGTGGGTAGCCAGTGGGGAGCCAGTGAGTAGCCAGTGGGGAGCCAGTGAGTAGCCAGTGGGTAGCCAGTGGGTAGCCCGTGGGTAGCCAGTGGGTAGCCAGTGGGGAGCCAGTGGGTAGCTAGTGGGTAGCCAGTGGGTAGCCCATGGGTAGCCAGTGGGTAGCCAGTGGGGAGCCAGTGAGTAGCCAGTGGGTAGCCAGTGGGTAGCCAGTGGGTAGCCAGTGGGGAGCCAGTGGGGAGCCAGTGAGTAGCCAGTGTGTAGCCAGTGGGTAGCCAGTGGGGAGCCAGTGGGTAGCCAGTGGGGAGCCAGTGAGTAGCCAGTGGGTAGCCAGTGGGTAGCCAGTGGGTAGCCAGTGGGTAGCCAGTGGGGAGCCAGTGGGTAGCCAGTGGGGAGCCAGTGAGTAGCCAGTGGGGAGCCAGTGGGGAGCCAGTGAGTAGCCAGTGGGGAGCCAGTGGGTAGCCAGTGGGGAGCCAGTGAGTAGCCAGTGGGTAGCCAGTGGGTAGCCAGTGGGTAGCCAGTGGGGAGCCAGTGAGTAGCCAGTGGGTAGCCAGTGGGGAGCCAGTGAGTAGTCAGTGGGGAGCCAGTGGGTAGCCAGTGGGGAGCCAGTGAGTAGCCAGTGGGTAGCCAGTGGGTAGCCAGTGGGGAGCCAGTGAGTAGCCAGTGGGGAGCCAGTGAGTAGCCAGTGGGGAGCCAGTGGGTAGCCAGTGAGTAGCCAGTGGGTAGCCAGTGGGGAGCCAGTGGGGAGCCAGTGGGTAGCCCGTGGGTAGCCAGTGGGTAGCAAGTGGGTAGCCAGTGAGTAGCCAGTGGGTAGACCGTGGGTAGCCAGTGGGTAGCCAGTGAGTAGCCAGTGGGTAGCCCGTGGGTAGCCAGTGGGTAGCCAGTGGGTAGCCCGTGGGTAGCCAGTGGGTAGCCAGTGGGGAGCCAGTGAGTAGCCAGTGGGGAGCCAGTGAGTAGCCAGTGGGTAGCCAGTGGGTAGCCCGTGGGTAGCCAGTGGGTAGCCAGTGGGGAGCCAGTGGGTAGCTAGTGGGTAGCCAGTGGGTAGCCCATGGGTAGCCAGTGGGTAGCCAGTGGGGAGCCAGTGAGTAGCCAGTGGGTAGCCAGTGGGTAGCCAGTGGGTAGCCAGTGGGGAGCCAGTGGGGAGCCAGTGAGTAGCCAGTGGGTAGCCAGTGGGGAGCCAGTGGGGAGCCAGTGGGTAGCCAGTGGGGAGCCAGTGAGTAGCCAGTGGGTAGCCAGTGGGTAGCCAGTGGGTAGCCAGTGGGTAGCCAGTGGGGAGCCAGTGAGTAGCCAGTGAGTAGCCAGTGGAGCTGGAGGAGCTCATCGTTAAACTGCACAAACAAACCTCACTTTGTTACTCCTGCAATATTTATGCAAGAAGGACAGACTGAACCCAGAGGTGTCAGGGGTCAGGGGTCAGGGGTCACTCAGATGACCTCCTCTAGGTTTAACATTCAGATTTGAAATCTGGAAAACATCTCCAGGTTGGATTCAGATCGCAATGAACACACACACACACACACACACACACACACACACACACACACACACACACACCTACACCTACTTGCTGTAGGCCTCGGCCATGGCTACGGTCACATTGTGCACTCCACACACGTCACTAGAGCCTCCCTGGTCTCTACAGGACAGTTCCCAGAGACCGTAGTAATGGCTAGAAAGAAGCGTTTGGAACAGGGAGAAAGCCGACACGTCGGGAGACGGAGCTGGTGCCCCGTTTCTATCAACTGCAGCCGATAGGTCACTCGCTGTTATGCACATAGCCTAGCACTCGTCACCCCATCCCACCCACATCTTACGTCCCATCGCACATCCCACCCCCATCTCACATCCCACCCCATCTCACATCTCACCCCATCGCACATCCCACCCCATCTCACATCCCACCCCATCTCACATCCCACCCCATCTCACATCCCACCCCCATCTCACATCCCACCCCCATCACACATCTCACCCACATCGCACATCTCACCCACATCGCACATCTCACCCCCATCTCACATCCCACCCACATCTCACATCCCACCCACATCGCACATCCCACCCACATCGCACATCCCACCCCCATCTCACCCACATCTCACCCCCATCTCACATCCCACCCCATCTCACCCCATCTCACATCCCACCCACATCTCACCCCCATCTCACATCCCACCCCCATCTCACATCCCACCCCATCACACATCCCACCCCCATCGCACATCCCACCCCCATCTCACATCCCACCCCCATCTCACATCTCACCCCCATCTCACATCCCACCCACATCGCACATCCCACCCCCATCTCACATCCCACCCCCATCTCACATCCCATCCCATCTCACATCCCACCCCCATCGCACATCCCACCCCATCACACATCTCACCCCCATCACACATCCCACCCCATCACACATCTCACCCCCATCTCACATCCCACCCCATCACACATCTCACCCCCATCTCACATCCCACCCCCATCACACATCTCACCCCCATCTCACATCTCACATCTCACCCCCATCTCACATCTCACCCCCATCTCACATCTCACCCCCATCTCACATCTCACCCACATCTCACATCTCACCCACATCTCACATCCCACCCCTGCAAGACGCGGCTCGGGTCACGTGGTGTGCCACTGAGCTGGGTTGCGGTCACTAGGCAGAGATGTTACCCCCCCTAAAGCCTTCATGTAGCCTAATCAAATGTATTGATCATGACTGAAATGTCAAGCAAGTACACTTTCAGGGTTTTATTACCAATGCAGTAATGTGCTGTATTTAGCTAAACTAAACCATAAATCAGTGACTTCTGCCCAGCGCCCCTTCACTGTCAGACCTCCTGAACCACAACCAACACACCTGGGGTTCTGAGAACTATTTGAAGCAAACCCTCAGACATTCACTGATTCACACTGTAGGTATTTTTAATAAAACAATCCAATGTGTGATCTTTATAGATAGTATAGCCTCGGATTACCTCGTCTTCTCCGTCGTTCTTAAAACACAAACCCGCCGCTCGTCTCTTGAATCCTTCGCCATCATATGTCCTGGTCTGGGTTGGCTTGAACTTCATCATATAGGATAGATAGGATAGATAGGATAGATAGGATAGATAGGATAGATATGATATCCCAACCCGGTGGATTCCAATTGACTGTCAAACGAGTACAAAACGCGACGGCCCGTAGAACAAGAACCAAAAGGTCTCAGGTGTTCCATCAGGAGAAGGTCCAAGGTTCTTCTTCATACCCTCGACTTATTCCTAGGAGACGACACTTTGTTCATCTATATCACTTTATACTATACATATATATATATACTAATACAGCACGCCTCCTCTCTATGGAGAGCCATATGGTGCAGAAAGCGCCACGTTGACGCGTTAAAAGTGACAAACGCCGTCCAGAGGGTCGCTGAACCTTCTCTAATATGTTCTCTAATATGTTCTCTAATATGTTCTCTATATGGTCTCTAATATCTTCTCTAATATGGTAATGAGCTCCTCCCAGTGGGTTAGGGTTATCATTATAGGGTTTATCACTTTATGTTGGATAATAAGACCTCTAGAGGGCCCACATGTTAACTAGCCTACTGAACACTAATGGTATGAATTGAACACTTTTGGCATGTTTATATATGATCTTTTAATTAAGATTAAAGACCTCTGACGTTAAGATTCCTCAGTCTATCTCGACATTTTTGACTATAATGCAACATTTGAGTGAATAAGGATTCTTTTAGAAAATGTATTACATTTATACATTATACATTTATATTGCACTTTTCATTTACAAGAATCTCAAAGTGCTAAGTAAATACAAATTGTATTTGTAGCGTGCCAACAACAGTTAGCAATTCCAGTAGGTATTAGCCATAAGTATCTACAAGATTCCTCACAGTGAAGGCCAATAATATAGCATTCTCTTGCAATAATTTGCCAATAGTTAAGTTAAGTGATTTTGCTAAGTGTTTTTTAAAGAACACAAATTATTACCAATCATTACAAATGATTACAAAGTATGACAATTATGATCTGTCCAATAGTTAATCCAATTTTAGTATTTGAGATAAACACACACACACACCGCTTGAATGAAGTGGCTCTATTGATCGGGACATGGTAGTAATCTCCATGGTTGCCGAGTTGTTAAAGCTTGATATACGGTAATAACTGTATCCAACTGCAATGCAATGTATAATATTACTTACTATTAGACGGCGTTTAAACATTACTAATACAGTGTATGTCTAATACCTTCCACGGTATAAAACCCCAAGTAAAAGAAAGCAAGACATCCCTCTAGTGACCAGAACTCGAAACGACTTTCAGTTTTAGATTAAAACTATAATTTGTAGATTGAGATATACCGGTAATATGTAGATATATGTATATAAGTAGAGTAGATTAGGATATAATATGTAGATTAAGATATAATATGTAGATTAATTCAGATTCAGATTCAGATAACTTTATTTATCCCGAGGGAAATTAAGGTGCAACAGTTGACACAGGGGGAATAAATGCACACAAATATACTAATACCTAAAAACTAAATAACAACTAACTACTAAACAAAACTAGTATAAACAAAATATAACTAAATTAACTCTAAATGAAATCTAAATGTATTGATAGATGAATAGCACAATTTACAGTATTATTACAGTAATACGTAGGTATATACAATATAGTGAAATTGAATTTACAGTGCAAAATTACAGTGAAAGGAATTTACAGTGCGTTGACCAAAAAAATAATAATAACAGTGCGTTGACCTCAGGTCACTGAGTCTCCACTGTCCCTCTCACGACCCGAGGTAGATGAATTAAAGAGTCTGATGGCCACAGGAAGAAAGGACTTCCTGTGGCGTTCTGTGGTACACCTGGGTGGAATGAGTCTGTTGCTGAAGGTGCTTCTGTATGAGGTCAGCACCTGATGGAGAGGGTGAGAGTTGTTGTCAAGGATACTACGCAGCTTGCGCAGCATCCTCCTCTCAGACACCACCAACAAGGAGTCCAGCTGGACCCCCAGGACAGCGCCAGCCTTCCTGACCATCCTGCTGATCTTGTTGGCGTCTGCTGACCTCAACCTGCTTCCCCAGCACACGACACCGGAGAAGATGGCACTGGCTACCACCGACTGGTAGAACATATTCAGCATCTTGTTACAAACGTTGAAGGACCGGAGCCTCCGCAGGAAGTAGAGACGGCTCTGGCCCTTCTTGTAAACAGCCTCAGAGTTCTTGGCCCAGACCAGTTTGTTGTCCAGGTGAACTCCCAGGTATTTATATTCCTGAATACCTGGGAGTTCACCTGGACAACAAACTGGTCTGGGCCAAGAACTCTGAGAAGGGTAGATTAAGATATAACATGTAGATTAAGTAGATTAGATTACGATATGATATGTTGATTAAGTAGAATAGATTCAGCTATAATATATTCATCTTTACACAAACAAACTCAAAAGGACCGGCCATAAAAGTCAGCAATGAATTCAGAACCAAAATGGTTAAGGACTACCTGGTTGGTGGGTAATTGCTGGATGGCTTTAGATGGTTGGTAGCTGTATTCTTGGTATTATATGGGCCCAGTATGGCATCATATGCTACTATCGCCTTTGATGTACTTCAAAATCTTTTTAATACGATGGTCAATGCAGAACATTAAAATTGTTAATGTTTGATCATCTTATTTCCTTTTCTTGGAAAGCAGTTTAATAAAATATATCTAGGGTTAAAAATATCTACCTAGTAGACTGTTTTTACATCTTATTTAACCAGTGTTCATTATATATTACCATGAACTTTACTGTAACATTTACACTCTGGTTAGATGCTAATTATTTTCGTTGTACTGCTGTGAGAAGACAACACATTAGAATCTAATCTAATAGGGAGAAATAGGGACTCAGACCACATGTCTTATTAATCAACAGATTTTATTTACAGAAACCAAAAGGATGCCGATGGACTGAGCGTCTCCACCACATTCTGAGAGCAGAAACATGTCTTCCCCAGATTAATAGAAGGAATTAATTTACAAACATTGAATTGAATACACACTTTCCAACTGAAGGCCAAACGTCTTTGCTGCAGAGCAGCAAAGACGTTCTTGACTTCCTGGGTTTAGTGACGCTGCACTGACCCCAAACCTAGAGTCCCACCTCCTTCCTTTAAACACCACCCCCTCCCCACTCTCACTCCCAAACCAGGGGAACCGCACCGCCCAAACGGGGTTCTTTAACCTGAAATGAATGTCTTAAATGAATGTCTGGGGGAAGAAAAACCATGAATCAGAGTTAGCGTGTCATGGCAAAGAAGAAGAAAGCAACTAGTCATTAGTAGGGCGAGAACAGGAGCGGTTCGAATGCAGCAGAAGACCAGATATGACAACAGAACACATGCTAAAAGCAGACCCCCACGACCACTCTCTGCCTTAAGCCACACACACACACACACACACATCACAAGCCTCAATTAAAAAATAAAATATGAAGTCTACAATCAGTTGTAGTTTTTAGTCGGATACAATGAAATCAAAAGACAAGCAGGGCTAGGACTGCCAGGGTCCCCTGGTGAGGATCCGTGGACCCCGGGGCTCCAGAGGGCTGGTGAGCTGCTCTCACTGAGAGGGACAGCCACCGTTCTCCATGTCCCGGCCCCCCCAAGTAAAGACACAAAACACGGGACAAGTTCCCCAGTTTGTTCTGAACAAGCTTCTTAAAGGAGAGCTTGCTAAACAAATCTAAAGAATTCAACGGCCAAGGAAGCCAGGTGAGTATATCTGACCAGCAGTGAATCAAGACAAGTCTTTTATTTGTTTTACTAGTGTGCATTTAAATGGCCAATTGTCAGCAGTTGTCTTGTTTCTCTTTACAGTATATTCCTTAATATTTGTTTTATAATAAAGACCGTGTCCGTTAAATGCAAATGAAGTAGGAGGAGGTCTTGGCGGAACATGAGGAGCTGCGTCCGCCTGACTTCCGTTCTCTCCTGGTCCGCTACACCTCCACGTTGTTCCTGGCGTACAGCCTGGTCCACGCCCTGGCTGCTCAACACACAACAACACTGGAATGAGGACCAAACACACGGTACCCCGTACCCCGTTACACACAACAACACACTGGAATGAGGACCAAACACACGGTACCCCGTACCCCGTTACACACAACAACACACTGGAATGAGGACCAAACACACGGTACCCCGTTACACACAACAACACACTGGAATGAGGACCAAACACACCCCTTCACACACAACAACACACGCTGGAATGAGGACCAAACACACCCCGTTCACACACAACAACAACACACGCTGGAATGAGGACCAAACACACCCCTTCACACACAACAACACACGCTGGAATGAGGACCAAACACACCCCGTTCACACACATCAACACACGCTGGAATGAGGACCAAACACACCCCGTTCACACACATCAACACACGCTGGAATGAGGACCAAACACACCCCGTTCACACACATCAACACACGCTGGAATGAGGACCAAACACACGGTACCCCGTTCACACACAACAACACACGCTGGAATGAGGACCAAACACACGGTACCCCGTTCACACACAACAACACACGCTGGAATGAGGACCAAACACACGGTACCCCGTTCACACACAACAACACACGCTGGAATGAGGACCAAACACACGGTACCCCGTTCACACACAACATCCCTACTGGATCATTCCATTCGGTCTCATTACTGTGGTTGGGGGCTGGTTCAAGCAGCCTCACCTTGCCAGAGTCAGACTTATTAGAATCAGTCATCTGACAGCTGGTGAGATGTTACAGGCAGGTGGTGATCACTGACATATCCCAGCCTTCTTCCCACAGTGTGTGGTGATGCTGGATGAAGCTGTTGGGCCTGGATTACCAATGCTCCAGGTGTGCAGCCTCACCCAGCACCAGACTCATCAGTCTGACTCGGGTCAGATGAGGCTGCTTGAACCAGCCACATGCTCCATGTGGCTGGTATTTTAAATTTGGTAATTTGTTCAATTTGCTAAGTGTTTGAATTGTGAGAGTTAATGTTGCATGAAATAAAAAGGGTCCTGCCCTCTGTCTAGCAAACTGTTTGGCAGACTACTTTATTTAATTCATTCATCATTGTACATTTTCATTTTATGACCATTTAGTTCTGCACAACAAAGCAATCCCTACAAAGAAAACCGACATGAACTTTCTTTTTCCAGTCATAACATGGAATTGGAAGCAAAATGTTAAAAATGTGGGACTTAATGTGGGGCATAATTTATCAATAATAATAATAAGAATAACAAAAAAAGAACCCTCACCAGTCTCTATGGCTTTCACTTCATTGGATTTCCACTGCTCCGCGACGTCATTGGCTAAGGGGTCGTCAGGGTTGGGGGCGCTTAGTAACGCCTGGATTGATAGCAACACTGTGCGGATCTGGAGGGCTGGAGACCACTTGTCTGCAGAAACACATTGGGGTTAAGAGGATGGAGGGAGGGAGAGGGAGGACTGCTTGTGAGGAGTCCTCAACAGGAGCTGGGGTGGTAAAGCCATGTGTGATCTCAGAGCCCCTTGATCGTTGAGCGAGATGAAGTTGCTAAATCCCTCACACACACAATGCAAAGTCCTTTCCACCACAGAAAAAAAGACGCAGCACTAAAACACAGGGAGGCGGTTTGTGCTACATCAGCAGAAATACACAGGGCCATTAAAAGGTCAAATACAGACAAAAGAGGGCTACAAGAGGCGTGGCGGGCTTAGCATGTACGTAGCCAATGAACGAACAACGTGGAACAACGTGCATGGCTGTGTGGTGGATGGGGAGGGAGCACTTACCTTTCAAAATGTCTAGACATATTCTTCCTAGTTTGTCTACGTTGGGGTGATATATTTTGGTAATGAAGCGTACTTTAGGCGCTGCCATGGGGTACTCCTCTGGGAGAAACAGTTCCAGTTTAAAAGTGCCCCCCTCGAACGGAGAGTCCTCCGGCCCCGTGATCACCACATGGAAGTAGCGGGCGTTGCCCTCGTCGGGATCCGCTTTGATACCCGGGACAGGCTCTGCTACCAGGCGCTGGGTCTCCTACACACACACACACACACACACACACACACACACACACACACACACACACACACACACACACACACACACACACACCACACACACACACACACACACACACACACACACACACACACACACACACACACACACACACACACACACACACACACACACACACACACACACACACACACACACACACACGTTTACTTTTATTCTAAAAAGTAATACACATTATCACTCTCAAAACCGAATATACTGCTGGTCAACAACAACAGCAGCAGGTTGTTGTTGTTGACCAGCATTCCTGGAGTCATTCTAAACATGTATATTAGGGACCTTGACAATGACATCATGATTGAGTCTGGTTCTCAGGTTTTTCTACTTGCCGTTGCCAAAGAACCATTGGAAACCGTTTCATTATACTAAGGAAGAAAGGCTGATTTAGACAAATGATGACCTAATATGTCTATTAATAGACATAGGTGGCCATCACACCACACAGAACAAAGCGGTGTTCCCCCATTTAGTGTTCCATATGGCATAACTTGGTTTAGTGTCTGAATTATTCAATCTTAGGATAGTTTATGAAACTAAATACATCCTGTGACTTCATCTGCATACTGTGGAGCTCACTGGAACGACAAACACACTTGATAATGAGGGCCAATATATTATTATTCTTTTGTTGACTATATTTAGTACACCATTTAGTACCCTATGTAGGAACGGCCAGAAGGAGATCAGTGGTTTTGGGGAGTCATTTCAGACACTGTATACCACTTCAACTCAATCAGAGACTGCAGTGAGTCCACTGCCAGCTCCTCTGCTAACTGATCTGCAGAAGCACACCTCCTGGACACCTGATATAGTGAAGGTAAGGCCAACATGCAGACTAAGGAGAACACCTAGGAGGTACCATGACCATGGAGGTATCTGCAGGCACACTACCCCCTTATACAGGACTGTTTGAGTCAGCCTTTACAGAACACTAGAACATCTAGATCATCAATTTAAATAAGCTAAAGGACAAGCCATTGTTAGCTTCCAAAATAGAAAAAGGCGATGCTCACTTTCCGTGCTAGCACCTTTTTCCTCTTGTTAAAAATATGTAGGTAGGATAAGACTAAAAATGATATTAAATACAAAACAAGCCACGACACACAGCAACATCTAGCTCCCTGCGGACGGTTGACCAAACTGCTCATTCAGTTTGCATTGAATGTAGAATGGGGCCAGGATTCCTGAAATGTTTCAGATAACCCACAGACAAAACCATGCAGAGAAAACACAGACTGAGTGGAGGGGCTCCTAGTTCAGTCCAGGGCTAGGAGGACTCACAGCGGACCTTCCTTTCCCACCAAATCCATTACACAGCCACTCCACTGGATGGTCAACCAAAACATACACGCCATTTGATTTACTATTTTGTATAGTCTCAAATTGTTTATTAAATTGACAACAGGCAGCCTGGTATTCTGTTTTATTTTCATAGTGGTTACAGAGACATCCTATCCCACTTCACAGAACCTTTGGTAAGACTAAAATAGACCCTTTGAGACGCTTATGGTTTGTCAATTTGTGCAAAAGGTACCACCAAAGATCGGGATTTAAACCTCAACTAATTGACAATGACAAAAAACAACAGTGACTGAGTTCCAGGTCCGTGTGCAGTTCGTGAGTAGGAAGACTCGAGCAGCTGGACGTTCAGAGGCCAGATGTGTACACACATCTGGAGACGGACAGCGGGTTCACCAGAGAGATGACGGGCCGTTTATGTTTTACTAACGCCAGGATGCGTCTGAATCTCTTCAGACCTCAGAAGAGATTCTCCCTATGGCTCAACACAGCCCCAAGACGTGGATGTCATTGCCTTCCTGCTGCTCTTTCTTTGTTTATTGTACATATTATTTGTATGGTGTTGTTTTGGAGATGTTATGTATGTTATGTGTTTTAGATGTATACTGCAGGAGGGAATGGGGAGTAAGCCTTCCTATGTACAAATGGCCAATACAATGATTGAATCTTGTATCTTCCGTTGTCTACAACTGCCAACTGTTTTTAATTCAAATGTATAACAAGTCTGATCATCGTCATAATGAATGAATGGGCCTCTACGTCACATCCGTTGCCCCAATGCGCGCGCATGTTTTTGATGACGTCGCCTATAAAGCCGAGCGGCAGCTAGCAGCTCTGACGACATGACGCACGTCGCTGTGCCCAAAAAACACATAATGACGACAGACCCGTCGAGCGTTTAATACCCCCCCCCCCCCCTCCCCCCCCGAGTCAATCCATCGATAAGGGAGTCTTGTCTTAGTGTCATATATGTGATATATGTTATTATATCACATATAAAGCCTCAGTCTCCCGCTGGCCAACAAAGCGAAGGCCTTGCGGCAAACAGCCGCGACTAATGTGTCGCGACACACCAATAAACACCCGAATACACATAATATATATGTGGTTTACCGGGGAGATGTTATATATGATATAGTATGTTATATATATTATATTCTATATATCAAGTCGGTCACCGACCACCCGATGACTTTATCACCGAGGGAGTAACGCTACCCAGCTAGCTTCCGTTAGCCGTTAGCTAGCTGAACGGATGTGTTTCCCGGTAACGATGAGGAACGCGCGTGGTTTGGGTGAACCGTCACGTTAATAAAGAGTCAGACCTCATTCATCAGTTCATCCTCATTCATCAGTTCATCAGAGCGAACAACCCGCCGCGTGGTTTAACCCGCCCTCTCTCTCTCTCTCTCTCTCTATGTCTCTCTCTCCTCGGTTAGCACGGAGAAGGCGCTACAGCAGCTACAGAGCTAGCGATGTAGCTCCGTGTGTTCTCATGTGTTGACTGTAAAGTAGCCGCTTGGGGCTAATCGACTGAATGGCATATTG